>CAXKVY010017458.1:0-15173 GCA_964058915.1 Tetropium fuscum | reverse complement strand
TTCACATTTCGATATATCGATAATTTTCGAGTTATTCGCAATTGAAAACGCAAAATTCAGGCATCTTTAGGGAAAAACTTGTAGAACATTTTCCGTAGTACTTGGCAAGGCCTAAGTGAGCGCTGTTACTTTTATTTCGCGTTATAACTAAGCGAGATACGATGCAAAATCGGCGGGCCGCTAAAATTTTTGAGAAAAAGATGTGCGCTTAAACCACAGCCATTCTCACCAGATCGGATATTGACCGTTATCCCCTTGCATATTACTTTATTTTAACATTACTCATATAACCAAAAGTTTGGCCGGGTTAGAATACATATTTTTCGAAAAAATATGCAGAAAATGAAAAACATAAAAAATCAAAAATAAAAAAATACTTTATTTTCCAAATAACTCTAAAACTAAAAAAGTTACCTAAAAATGATGTAGTACAAAAATGTAGAATCTCTCTAATCAAAAATTTTGGATTTATTTCTATTTTTTTAGGATAAACAATAACGGAAGTTAATGTTATTTTGGACTACTAATTCCGTTTCAGTTGTAGCGAGATAATTTTCGGGTGTAGCTCTATGTTTTTAGGGGCAAGAAACCTGATTATAACTGTCTCGAGGACGTTGATCTTGAATGACCTTGAACTCTCCGCCCAAATGTCAAAAGTATCAGTAGCGTCGAATGTCCTTCTACAAACTGTAAAACTTTGGTCTGAGACTTTTTCTTGGAAATGTCATTGGCTATTTTTATTCAGCCAGATAAATTAAAACGGGACACTCAGTATAAGTAAATACATAACTTAATTCAGTAATTAAATTCAGTAAATATATCAAATTAAAAATTAAATGAAATCAATGATCAATATCTTTCGTACCAACTATAGGATATGCGCAAAGCATACACGCATCGCCGACGAACGTATATACTATACGTAACGGCAACCAGCCACGCGCCTGATTGGTCAGAACGTAATGTCATTATATCTAAATTATTTATGGGCACAAAAATCTATCTCAAGCATAATCACAATAGACAAGTCCCAATAATAATTATAGAATATCGAGCATAAATAAACTATGTCTAGATTAAAAGATTAATGCGAAAGCACCAATGTAAAAATGTTTCGAGACTTTATAGCCTCGAACCGAAATGCAATGTAGAGATGACGCCTTGTAAATAAATTGAAGTTACGCAACAAAGAATGAATCCGATTATATTATAATGTTTATAGTTCAAAATGAAATTCAAATAATAAGTAAGTGTTTTACGTAAAATTAAATACATTAAATAATAAGCAACAATCTGATTGGCCAGATTGTATCATAATAATAAGAAAGAAGGATGGTAACCAGGAAATGCAGATGTTTTTCCATACGGTACATCCGTAGTTACATATTATAACAATGCAAAAGAGTCCAGCTGAGGCGTTCGATTAGGTAACAGCCATGCTCCTAATTTTATTAAAATTTGTTAGAAATTAATAGTTAAACTAAAGTAAAAATATTTAAAATTGTGCAAAATAAGTAAGAACACCAGTGTAAAAGGTCTACAAGTAGATATAACTGCAAATTAAGTGTTTCCGTCGTAATTAGCAAGTAAGAAGTATAGAGGCTTGGTAGCGTATCCAGCCGCAGAAGAGTTTTGTGATCAAGATTCAACTTTATCAGAGAATTCAAGTAATAAAAGAATATAAGTGTAGAAGCCGAATATTAAAGGTTGGAAGGTAAATATATCCCATAATAAAGTTCCAGCGATCATAACAGCATTCCAGAGGTAGTACGGCGATATCCGCTAGATGACACCACCAGAGCCCAGCCGCATCGGTTAGTTCGCGTTCCAACCAGTGTTCGAGAACAGTGGCTTTTGTGCTTCGTAATTAAAAAGAATTAACATAAATTTCTAAGGTAATAACAATTTCAGACTTTGCTCGTTTTTAAGATACATTGTGACAGAGGACTTGGTCCCATGTAGTAGAAATAAGTTACGTAGGTTTGCGTAGGGTAGTAATAAGGTTTCAGATTTTGTTTATTTATTATCATATTATATGACAATAGACATAGTCATATATAAATTACTTCTTCTTTCTTGTTCTTTTGAAAATTTTCAGGAAACATTTTAAATCATATAATTTGAGATTAAACAAAATTCAATAGATTTAATAAAATATTATAGTATAATAAAATTTACTATTTGGAAAGTAACTTTACTTTAAAAATTTTAATCTTGCAACGAAATGTCCATAGACCTAATTGAACCCCCTATAGGACTATAGAGTACTCGTGTTTTAAGTGATCCTTCTAGAAAATTAGAAATTACTGTTCATAGAAATGGCGCCCACAAAACAAGAAGGATTCAAAGTGAAGAAATAGTGTATGTATCCTGTCAGCTGATCAGACATTTCTTCTTCATATTATTACGTTACAGTATCTCATTTTATATAAATTTATAAAAAAACAACGTATATAGAGCATTCACAGATCATAAAATTTTTATATAATAAATTATCATCCCAAGTAGGGCATTTAAAATTTCATAATATCAATATATATATATATATATATATATATATATATATATATATATATATATATATATATATATATATATATATATATATATATATATATATATATATATATATATATATATATATATATATAAATATATATATATATATATATATATATATATATATATATATATATATATATATATATATATATATATATATATATATATATATATATATATATATATATATATATATATATATATATATATATATATATATATATATATATATATATATATATATATATATATATATATATATATATATATATATATATATATATATATATATATATATATATATATATATATATATATATATATATATATACAGACACACACACTGGCGAAAGAAATTAGCGCATCACCATAAATTTATCATAATTTTGATGTTAAGTATTTTCCGAAACACTCATCCAATTTTGTTGACCTTTTTTGCATTGTACAATTATTACTCTTCTATAGAATTTTATTACGTCATTGATGCTTTCACAAGTTTATGTTTCTCTTACATACGGGGTGTTATTCTGATATTGGAATTTCCCAAAATTTTACACCCTGCAAATAACAGTTTCGTAACAAATCCCAATAAGACTCAAACTATATCCTCATCTGTTCTTAACATTCCCTTTTTTGATTTACCTTCTTATCTCTTTGATTAAAGGAGATACACATTTTTATAACACTGCTTGTTTTTATTAACTTTTTATTGATAACTCAACAAATTAACAACACTCAACATACTCAACACTTAACATTAACAACACTTAACTAATATTCAGTGTCCATCCTCTTGCACGAATCACTGCCTTACATCGACGCCTCATACTGAAAATTAAGTTTCTAATTTCACCTTGGTCAATATTTTCCCAAATTTGGTGTAGACTTTGTCCAAGCTCTAGTTGATTAATTGGATGAAGAGGAAGTTCTCTCAACTGTTTGCACATAATGTCCCAGATATGTTATAGTGGATTAAGATCCGGACTTCTGGCTGGCCATCGCATTTTGGGAATTTATTATTAACTTCGGCAAGATATTGTTGTACAATTCTGGCACTATGCGGTCTAGCATTATCATGCATGAAAATAAAATTATCCTCTACAAAAGGCGCAAAAGGCATTACATGAGGTTCTAAAATGTTATCAATGTAAGAGGATGCCGTGGTATTTTCTCTTGGTATCACCACCAACTCCGTACGAGCCACTGCAGTGATGCCTCCCCACACCATAATAGAGCCTCCACCAAACATAACTGTTTGAACAATGTTACATTGTGCATAACGTTTACCTGGCCATCTATACACACGGGCCCGTCGATCACTGTTACAGGGGCAAAATATGGACTCGTCACTGAACATAAAGTTAGCCCAATCGGTCTCTAACCATTTAACGTGTTCTTGAGCAAATGTTAATCTGGCTCTGCGATGCCCTGCGTTTAATTGAGAGCCTTCTGGGTCTTAAATTAAAACCACGCAGCCGCTTTCGTATAGTAACATAACTTACACGAACATTGTGCGTCTCTTCCAGTATATTTTGTAGCCTTGGAGCCATAATAAACCGTTCCCTTAACGTTTGCAACAACAAAAATCGATCTTCCACATCATTTGTGGCTCGTCTTCTCCCCTGGTCTTGTCACGTGCTCTTGAGTCTCATGATACCGCAGCAAGATATGGGATACTGTCGATTGATTAACACCAAGACGTTGAGCGATGCAACGCTCAACGAAATATTGCACTTTTACTGTTGATGTTTTGACATATGTCTTTTGAAATGAAACCATGTCAACAAAAAGGTCAATAAAACATACCGTGCTACAAAATGTATATAAAGATAAGAAGGCGAATCAAAAAAGGAAATGTTAAGAACAGATGAGGCTATAGTTTGAGTCTTATTGGGATTTGCTATTACTGCTACTGTTATCCACAATATGTTTTGAAAATCTTGGAAAAATCCAATATCAGAATAACACTCCGTATGTAAGAGAACCATGAACTTGTGAAAGAATCAATGACGTAGTAAAATTCTGTAAAAGAGTATTCGTAGAATGCAAAACAGATCATCAATATTGGATGATTGGTTCGGAGAAAATACTTAGCAACAAAATGATGATAAATTTATGGTGATGCGCTAACTTCTTATATATATATATATATATATATATATATATATATATATATATATATATATATATATATATATATATATATATATATATATATATATATATATATATATATAACTATCCCATGTTTTCTCTTAACTCACCAATTAATTATGTTTTAGAACTGCTTCCGGCATCAATTTCTACTTCCATTCGTCACTCGTTAAAAATTAACAAAATGATCAACCACTACACAATGGTATACGTCTTAACAATGGTAATAATATATATTAGCATGATAAATTAAAATAAATTAAACAAATATGCTAAATAATAGTCCATTACCAAATACGGGAAAATGTTTACTAAAGTCAGTATTTAACCTGATAACATTAGCCTAATGTAAGAAAACGTATATTATTTGATCACTCTGTTTACCAATGTTGCAATCAGAAATGATAAAAATATTACGTTATTTCAAGTGCGTGATATTGGTAGCTGCACCAACACGTCACACTCTTTAATCCCGTGTTTAACTCGACAATACCATATTTTTTCTGTTCATGTAATATAGGCCAGGAAACGAAGACCGAAAAATCTCCCAATTCGGAAATAAATCGTGCTAAGCGGATTATTATTTTAAGTTGTAGGATTGACCCTAGGAGTTACAGACTTCCTGCGTTCGGCGGGAGGGGATGGGATAAGGCCGAGTTGCAGGTTTTTCGTTAACATTTCGAAAACTCAGCGTCCTTACAAAAAGGTCACCCTATACAAAATAAAAACAAATTAATTTGTTTACTAAAAACGTTATATTCAATTTTTCGCTAGGAGCAGTAGTTAACCCGGGATCGGTTAGGATTGCCTTGGGCAGCTACCCCGTCAAGTACTAGTGTAGGTGGAAGTCTTCGCGTTTATTTGTATTACAGACACTTGTTAATTTAAATCTAATACGTGCCTGATACTGTATGCGTGGTGCGTTAGGCGAAATCTAACGACGCGACCATTTGCGTATATGCTTTTTTTGTGTACAGTTGTTCAAAAAGGAGTGTTTTTTAAACTGTTGTTAAAAATTTTGCAAAGTATAGTGTCCAAAATGGATCCCAATCAAGAACAACAATTATTAAAATGGTATGAAGAGATAACATCCGACTATGAGATAGAGGCTACCAATAGTGAACATGAAAACAGTGACGTTCGTTCTGAACACAATACAGATACAGAACAATCGAATTCGGAGGGCGATGAAACACCTATTGCTGACTTGGATGTCAGCAATAGACAGTTGGAAATTGTTTTTTCCTGACGATATCATCCGTGATATTGTGTGTTTTACCAACCAAAAGCTTACCCAACTACGGGAGACCAGCGTGATAGAGACTGTCTACCAACAAATTTTGTAGAAATACATGATGTCTTAAGACTATTGTATATGGCAGTAGTTATGAAAAGCCAATATGTCAACACTACTGACCTATGGAGTACTAACCGAACAGCTCCTGATTATTTTTCCGCCGTTATGTCTCAAAAAAGTATCTCTTGCTTATGAGAAGTTTGAGATTTGAGGATGCAACTACAATGCAAGAAAGGGCTAAATATGACAATTTGGCGGTAATTTTTTGAAGAATTCGTTAAGAGATGCTCCAATAATTACAGTGTTGGCGAATGTGTAACAATAGACGAAATTGAATGATTGATTCATTCCGCGGAAGATGTCGTTTCAGACAATATATTGCCAACAAGCCGGCAAAATACAGCATCAAAATCTACAGTCTAGTTGATTCTAAAATGTGTTATACTCATAACATGGAAATTTATGCCTGAAAACAACCTGCTGAACCTTTTAAATTACCCAATGATGCTGCTAGTGTCGTGAAAAGGCTAATATCCACTATAGATAAATCAGGTAGGAATGTAGACAATTATTTTACTTCGATACCCCTTGCCAATGATCTACTTGTCAATCATACCCTTACAATGGTGGGCACTCTACGCAAAAATAAGCGGGAAATTCCAGGAGAATTTCTAAATATCATAGACCGTCAAACCTGTTCTACATCGTTTGCTTTCGGTAAAGATGATAACAATTGCCTTCTTCTTTCATACATTCCAAAAAAGAACAAGAACGTTTTAATGCTTTCAACCTTTCATAATGAGGGCATAATTGATCCAACTAGTATTGAGGCCAAAAAACCTGAAGTTATCACATTCTATAACACAACTAAAGGTGGCGTGGTTGTGGTGGATCGATTAAAGTCCGAATATTGTGTCACACAAAAAAGCAATCGCTGGCCATTGACTGTATTTTCCACATTATTGAACATAATGTTGCTCCAATAAACGGTTAAATCAAAAACCGTTTTACTATGCAACGCTGTGGAACATGTAAATTTCCTATTTGCAAAGGGCATACCATGACATCCATATCGACATGCATCTCTTGCGCCGCCCATGGAGAAGATTCCGATGAGTAAATATCAATTTAAACAAGCTACTGTATTGTATTTACTGTTTATTTGTTTGAGGTAAAAATGAAAAAAAATATTTTAGTTTTATTTGCATATAGTAAATGTTAGGTCAAATATAACATGCGACCTGTAGTGTAATTTTTTTAACCCGATCGATCCCGGGTTAAGGATATATGATGACACTTTGAAAATTCGAACAGTATGAAAACCATGTTTTTGCCGTTCAATATTCATTGTCAGTTTGGTTATCAGTTTCATTATTTCATTCATTTTAGTTCCTGATGCGATGACTTCCTGGAGTAAGTATAACCGCAAAATTTTCCTTTGTAATTGAAGGATTTGGATTTCTTCTTCTAAAATCTAGCACGCCCCTTTTCCAGCCATTTTTCAAGGGTTTAAATGCTGCAATATCAGCTGGCTGGAGAATACGTGTCGCATTTGGGTATAATGCTACTAAAATTATATTCAAATCAGTGCATAGTTGACTTACTATGTGTTGCGTGGCCATCGACAAATAGTATAATGGAAAATTTTATGGGCATTTTTTTTAAAAAGCGATAGAAGACATTACCAATATACTCATAAAAAAGTTCCGTTAATCCATTTTCGGATGTACCTACACCATACTCATCTGAAATGGAGCGGGTAACTTTTTCTGTTAACCTTTTATAGGGGAAAATAATCATAGGCGGAGTTATGAGACCAGTGGCTGAAAACGTGAACATCACTGTTAAATTAGTTTTTGCCTAAGCAGAGTATACCTCGTACACATTCCGTGTTCCCCTAGGTGCTAATATCTTTTTGTTTTTGGGGCAGAGCATAAAATTGGTTTTATCACCATTGAAAATTCTTTGGGGATCTTCTAATACGTATAATAAGCCTTTACTTCTTCAATAGTTCTCTATATCCTCAAACCATTTTCGGATGGATATCAGATTCTGCAACTTCAGAGCTTGCAGAAGACACGGTTTTGGATGTTCTAGTAGTTATATTAGGATGCATCTTTAAAAACGCTCGATACCATCCTTCACCTGGATAATTATTTGGAAATGGGTTTTCTGTTCCAGAAGCATCAAGAAAATCCTTGATTGATGCTTGCACATCTTCGATTCTTCTTGGAAAACCTTTACTGTGACTGCTTATTATCCAGTCTTCCAAGAGCTTTTCTTCGTCTAATGTTAAGATAGGACTATGACCAAAAGTTGTTTCGTTTCTGAACTTTGCACTTTGGTGAAACTGAAGGGTCGCTCGGGGAATTCCAAATTGTACAGCAGCGGCTTTAGTTGACAGGCCATTATGAATGGCGTCTATGGCCCTAGTTACATCATCTTCTGTGTATTTTCTTTTATATCTGCACCCTTCCTTGACTTTAGGCATTTTAATTTTAAAAAAATCTGTAAAAAAATCATTTGCTAAAATAAACAGGTTATTAAATGTTTCGGTAAATTTATTTGCAATATTATTATTTAGATGTAGGTAATTTAGATGTAGGTATTTATTTAATAATTTATTACTATTACTTTTTTTTTAATTAAAAAAGTATATGAAGAGTGCCATTCACTATTTATAATACGGCACTGTCCATTACAGTTATTGGCATAGCATGCCAATCACTATTTACATGTCAGTTTTAGAATATAGTTATTGGCACCCAACAAGCATGTAATTTCTAACCTAAAAAACATTAAAATTTCCTTAAATTCTTAAAAATAAACTTATCAAAATACTTACCAAAAACTAATACTGGAAACTGAACAGAGATTGTTACTACAACAAGGAGCTTAATTACGTACCCAAAATTCTTAACAGTTTCACTAAAAAGTAAGTTGCAAAGACTTACTTTTCAGTGCTTCACTGAGAGCGCCAATATGAAGAAACAGTGTTACCACCTTAGCAACAAAAAAATCAGAATCATAACCGTCGAAGTTAGAATTACCAACATATGATTTGAAATAATTAATCGGTAACACAGGAATCTTAAATATATCAAAAATAATTATCAAAACGCGCGAAGGGCTAAAATGCAGTCGATTAAAACCGACCCATTTTTTAGGTGGCCACTTTTTTTTCCCCTTATTACTGTATATTTACAAAGTAATCATGTCTTCATCATCAAAGTAATCAGCCTTTACAACGTTTACTTGAAACTTTTTTTTCCTGAGGGCTCAAACAAAAATGCTTCACATTAAAAAAAACTTAAAATTAATATCGATTTTTGGAGAACAGACTTGGATTTGATGCCATACAATGTTAAAAAGTCAAATTTTTTTAGGAAAATCAATATACTACTTTACATTAAATTTAAAGCTTACCTACCTATATGGTAATCTACCTATATTATAATCGGATAGAGTATAAGTGTATCATACTTAAAAAGAATAGTTTTGAACAAACGCACACAACCATAGTATCTGCAGGTTACTTTATCTATTATATTGAAAATAATATACTAAAATAATATAAAACACATGGACACAATCTTTTTGGACCACCACATTTTACAAGTTTTGGAAAGAATCTTACTCTAATAAGTAGTATTACTTATCCAAAATTTAAAATGACACCCAAATTTGATCAAAATACTAAATAACTTATTGTTTGCACAACTTTAAAGTTGACATTGAAATATCACTTGATTTAATGACGGGGCAGATGACAGAAAATGTTTTTTGTTCATAACTCAACCATGGCAAACTTGAGCGTATTATAGAAGATGGTAATCCAATATTTTCTATTTAAAATGTTGCTGACCCGAAAGATATTGTTTTGTAATAAATGAAAATAAATATTTTTTTGAATTACTTAATAATTCCTAGATTGCATACAATGACTTCTGTGCAGCAGTGTGTCTCTTTATAAAATTATATCAATCTGAAAGCCTTATCAAAAGTGTTATTTTTTTAAAATTTTAATGTTAAATTTTATAATTAGTGCTATAACCATATAAATATTAACTCATCGCGAATATTTAAATTAGAATTAGTGTGGCCAAGTAAAGCGCGATGATATTTTTTTAATTTGTATGAGATCCATCCAAGTTTCTAGGTAAATAAGGGTTGCGTCGCGTCTCCACCCCCCTAAGAAAAGTTTTTCAATTTATAGCATCCCCTATAAATCACGCGTCTTAACGGAAATAATATCATTATAACAATGTCGGCGGCGACAGCACGGAACGGCAGGCATTCGTTTTTGCAAAATTTATATATAAGCTAATATTTAGTGTAAACAACGAGGGTATTGTCGAGGCGGGCAAGGTTTTGTAATAAAAGGAAGATTTATACGGTTTTATTCATGATATTAAATTATTAGAAGCTCCAGCCCTATCCACAAAAAGAATAGACATAATACTTGCTGCCAATTGCTTCTTACATATCAATAGTTCCATTTTTCAGTTCCAAATTCCATAGGAAAATTGGTACAGTAACAGAAAATAACGTTTAAAACTAGTACCTGCCTATAACTGATAATATTATTGTAAGTAATACTGATAATATGATGATATAAGTTTTTTTCTAAATTCTAATTGTGTGTATCGGGATTATTATTGTATTGTATATTGGATATGGATATCATTTTATAAAATTATTATATACGCCAGAATACATAACTACTACCTACTAATAAAACCATAAATCAGCATCTAATAATGTCACACCCTCAGATTGATTATTCGAGACCCATATTAACAATAGGAAAAATGTAATAATCTCTTGCACCATACATAGAACTACCGCAAGTGTTTCAGATGCCTCGCCTCTACTCTGAAACCTATTATAAAATTGATGTGTATGGGCGACCAGGGCAAGGAGCTTTTGCGCATCGAATGCCTTTTTGAATATGTATTTAAGCAAATATTGTATGTGGAAATGAATGACTAGCTGTGAAAAAAGTAGCTCCAAAATTGGTGGGATCAATTGGCCGCACAGATTTTTGCATTTCATATTATTGCAAAAGTTGGTTGGATCATTATACATCGGAGATTATTTCTATTTAATATTAAAAGGTTCAGTGCGGCAACATAGAGGGTGGTTGATTTATGGAATTTTACTTTATATTTTCTAAAAAATTAATCTAGTCAGTCATAGTTAAAGTCAGTCTAAAGCCATAATTACTTATCGACCCACCTCGCTTCCGTTTAAATAAACCTTACCGAGAACCTTACCAAGAACAGGTCATAATCTCCATTTAGTGAAGCGATATCGATCTAGAAATGTGTCGTTTATTTTTTTTGCGTAGAACCAGATGACAATCTGTAGATTTTGTAGAGTAGGTTATTTGGGACCTGTAATGGGCAATTACGATATTTTTCTGTGGTATAGGTATTTTTTATTTTGGCAAAACCTCAAAAATGTACTATTTAGAAAAGTCGTGTTTTTTAAAATTCACATAAAATCTAATAGCGCTAGTGATCTGATTTTGACACACTCAGGCGCTTACAACGGTTTTTGTTTTTGTTGTTTATTGATTTCTTTAAATAACAATTAAATTATTACCTCGCTAAGAATGCATTTGTATTTTCACTAAGCGACTAACTTATTTTCTACCAACAAATTTTCACATACATGCACCAAAGCAATAGGGAGGATGACTAAATTTTAAATATAAAAATAATACTAGAAAACCTAGCGTAACGTTGTAATAAAACGTGTAGTTCAAAAGAAAACAATATTTCTAATTCCGCGCGATCAGTATGAAGGATCTAAACCGCGATAAAATTGGAGTGGTCCGAAACTAGCTGTGACGTCACAATCTATAATATTTGGTAGGCGTTGCGCTGGAAAGTGGTCGAATGAAGTATGAAATCAAGCGGGATACTTGATCTATGAAATCAAGCGAGTGCTGGGATCTCCCGTAGCTGACCGAATCGGTTTACACATCGTTTGTAAATTGTAGCCTGTGGCTTCATGACTTTGAACCTGTTTGAAACGGTTTGCTCGTAGGCGAGACTTTAATAATTTATAACAAATTTATAATTGTGAATTAAGGCGTCATATTTTGCGTATCTTATTTTTCGGTATGGTAGAACATTCTTATGCAATAAAAAGGAAATGGGAATGTTCCCTATTAATAACCAGATATGGGAGCAGTTTTTGACAAAAAAATTCATATTACTGACTTATAGTTTTTTATCTATGAATATTTTTCTGACGCAGTAGCATATGGCATACATTGGGCGGGCGCGCTATTAACACTGCATGATTAAATATTACGACTAGTATAGAGAAAAATTTTAGACTTCAATTTTAATTAAAGGTCGTCGTAACATACATATTTAGTGTTACATATTTTAACGACAATTAAAAAAATCCTGATCATCCTCAAATGCAGCCATACATTCTACACAATTATTGCACACATATTTATCACTGCTCACAACATCTGACACTTTAGACCTTCCTTCATACAGTTAAACTTTTTGTTATTACAATTTTCATCGGGACAATAAAGGCTTAAACATTATCGTACAATATCTGGATTTAGTTTTTGAATTGAAAAAATTGGATTCGACCAATCATTTACTAAAGTCCACCCCCATTCTTCTATAGCTTCAAGCAACGGATTTATATCATTATTGTAGTACCAAGGCTATGGTACTACTGCTGCTGCAACTGCTGCAACCATCTGCAGTCTTAGTATAGTATTTTTTAGCAAGTTTTTTCTAAGGAACTTATATCACTAATCTTAAGAAATGTTGGTAAAATGCATCATCAGTTGGTGGAAAATGGTTTATTAGAATTGATGGCCATTCGTAAATCATTAAGAGCTCGAATATTGCTATCCTAATTTTTGTATAAGATACTTTACCTAGTTGCCATGCTTCTTGTTGAGGCAGTAGATGCAATTTCATCAAAGGCAAAAATGTGTTCAAGCTAATAGATATGCTGTGGATTTTCAGTATTTTATTGACAGTGATTTTGTTGTTTTTTGAGGTTCGATTTAATGAAGCAGCCATGGCAAATACACAACAAGCTAAGGGCTTTATTATAGACTAGTTGAGTTTTGTTTACTATGTGGTATGTGAGTTAGAGTCTGTAATCTGGTGAGCGGTGTTAGTCTTTAAAATCGGGTAAATCTAATTAATTTTATATTTCTCCTACATTTTTGGCCGCTTCCGCCCGCGTTGATCTTTTTATGCGAATATTGCAACTTATTGAATTATAATATTTTGAACATATTGATGCAGGCGAAAAACACGTAATTTTGAAAGTAATAATTGTTATTAAAATGCCGTATTCAATTTAATTAATGAAGGCACTCACTAGTATCGATTGTAAATCACAAACAAATCACCCTTTGTCTGAAAATTTATTTGTTACCCCCTCCGCCCTTATCCATGCAAACGAAGGGAAACGAAGGGAAAAAATTATTGAATTTTATTATCTCGCATTTTTTAAAAGTTGCAAAATTTTGCATATTTTGTGGAATTATATTTACAGGAGCAACGCAGTTATCCAGTTTCGACCCTCCATCTCACATTCCTAATTCATCGAGAGGATTTTTTTCAACAATTCGGTAGTAGAATTCTATGTAGATCCATATTTTCAGAATTTAACCACAATTACCTGAATTTTTATGCCCTAAACACCACCCTATTTCATTAAAGGGGTATTTTTCACTATTTTTTCATTACTTATTTTTTAGAAATCTATGCGATGCAGAACTTCAGAATTTTAGTCGAATTATTTTCATTTCCATCCCTAGAAAACTAACACAATTTACTATTGGGTTTTTTAAAACAATTCTTCTTGTAATCACGGGATTATTTTGGACCAACGTAACAACTGCTGGGAGTTGGAAGTCATACTGGACATTGCAAGTGTTAATAGTTTCATAGTTTTGACCGGAAATTTTTGATCCTGATCCACTGTGGCCTGTTGATGTACTGTAGATTGTACATACGCTACCGCGTCAAAAAAATATTCATAAATAAAAAACTATTAAGTCCTAGATGAAAATTTAATGGCTACCCTGCATGTATATAAAAAATTGCAAAAACAAAAATGTTTGTTGCTTACTAAAAATATGAGTGCATTCCTAGCAAGGTAATAAATTCATTGTTATATAAACAAAATTATAAACAATAATTTATAGAAACAAAAACAAAAAATCAGATCGCTCAATTAGATTTGAGGATATGAAGATGTAAATTTTGAAAAACAAGAATCTATTATACAATCAATTTCTGAAGTTTTTTCGAAATAAAAAATATCGGTACTGCAGAAAAATATCATAAATAGCCATTTCTTATGTAAAATTGTTTACTTTATAAAGCTATAGGCTTTATAAAGGTCTGATCTGGTTCTACGCTAATTTTCTTTCTCGAGAACAGAGGGAGTTTAATGGTGAATTTCGCTCCACTAATTGATAGATAACTTACTGTACCAGGACTAAGCATGTTAATAGCTCGAAAATGTTGTGATTTACCTTTACTTATTAATTATAATTACCTATTATGTACAGGAGAAAACTAGTAGCCCCGGGACAGTCTCTTGTATAACTCCTCATGGCGTTTACGGATCAATTCTTCCTTCTTGGTCTTGGTGTTTTAAATATGGCACAGATGTAAACAATTAATAATATTGAACAGGTTTACAAGCTGGTTTAAAGCAAACCCTGTGGAATACCGTAAATATAAGTGAGTTGATATAGGAATTGCCGAAATTTACCGCAGATATCATAAATCGCCTGCCCTCATCACCCCTAAAATACGAGATCATTATGGCCGTTTCTATCGTGACGTGCCCTTTTTAACACGTTACTAAGGTCTGTGTCGACCCCAGATTCGCACAAATATGTAACGAGATCGCTGTGGAAATTAACCTACCCCTTGTTTCATCCCCTATTCACGTCCCCCGACGCTGCCAATCAACACTACTGGATGTATTCAATTTGACCACACATGGCTGATGTTTCGCCGTTTTGTTATTGATATTGATATTTGTGACACAGCTATGGTTTATCAATAACGAGGATATGCGGATGTGGAATCGTAGGGAGGAGAATTGGGAATAACCCCTAAAGTAAAGTAATAATAAGTTCTCTGCA
>CAXKVY010017456.1:0-12500 GCA_964058915.1 Tetropium fuscum | reverse complement strand
AAATCATGATTTAAATTAGTTGATTTTTTCAATTTTGTAACTGCTTTCAATCAAAATTACTAATTTTGTGAAAAAACTTAATTTTATAGAAAATAATTACTAATACAAAGAAATGAGGACAACACATTTTACTTAGAAAGCAATAAAAAATAATAAACAACATATTTTACTTGAAAAACAATTAAAACAAAATATAAGAAATATATTATACTTGAAAATTAGGCCAGGCAAATTTGAATTTGAGGAGGAAATAATTATCCTAAAGCTTAGTTTCTTAGGAAATGTAGAGAGTGGTACATAATTAATTTCGTAAAAAATCCTCGTCAATCCGAGTATCGGACCTTGAAAATAGCTTAAAATGAATATTAAGGAAATATTACGTTTTATTTTAATTTTTTTTGTACAATTTTATGCAGGGGCAATAATATTTTTTTAATTTAACCATCTAGTATTAGGTATATTTCTATGATAAATCTTCATCGTCTTCCCAAATTATACCGGTATCATTGTTTGTGTTATCCCGCTACATTGGCCACGCTGTATTGAGCTGTATACTGAAGATCGTCGACAGGAACACATACTTCCACA
The DNA here is from genome assembly GCA_964058915.1 of Tetropium fuscum. Lineage (NCBI taxonomy): Eukaryota > Metazoa > Arthropoda > Insecta > Coleoptera > Cerambycidae > Tetropium > Tetropium fuscum. The sequence goes on along the minus strand of CAXKVY010017456.1, from coordinate 11,912 downwards.
GCCTTTTTTGCAGATGCAAAAGAGAGACTTTAGGGGCAAATTGGGTGCGTGATTTTGTACACCACAGCAGGGCCTGTATTTATCACCAATAAGGTACCATCCCTATTCTGTTAAACATAGATCATTATTAGTCCACTGTTGTACTTGGTAACATTCTCTTAATATATGTTGCTTTACCCCATCTGTCGTAGGAGGCAAAGTATTTAAATGGAATTTTTCAGTTAGAGGTAATCGCGCAACTTTTTTATTATACAGCTCGTACCTGCAATTTTCGAAACATTAATTTTATAACGTTACTTATACCATAAACATTCACCTTATACCATTCAAATGTTTTGAATGTCCACCATATAGTTTTAATATTATTTGTTCTCCTTGAGTGCAGAGGCCAGTTATGTTCACATCCTGTGTAAAATATGGCTGCTTCTTGAAAAAAAAAATAATAGAAAAACCAAGAAAAATTTCCTTTTTACGAAAGGCGGGCGTGGTATCACACCCAGACAGAGCATGAATTACAAGTACCAATTTCTTGAAATTTCCTCTACAACCTTGCAGGTTCTAATATCGGTGAAGCAATTATCATTGCCCTTTTTTCCTTTACGTAGGAACCAAACATCCATACTTGCGGATATATAATGTAGGAGAACAAATACGTCAGTGTCATCGTTTAATACAACGATTGTATTGTTGCGATCAGTAATATTAACTGCAGTTTTCGCTACTAGTTTATCAGAGTCAGCCTGTTCTTAAATTGGAGTATTATTAGCTTTTTCGAACTGGCTGATTAAGATGCGGAAAAATGTATCTTTATTAGAGTCATTCAATAAACATTCAGTTGCTGAATAGTTGTAGTAGACATAGTATCTAACAAATTACTAGCAACAGGTGTACCAAAACCTCTTCGAATTATTTCCTGTTGTTTCTCGGGGCTCAAATTTGCGATATAAAAAAACAGATAACACAATTTATAATTGCGTTGCTCGAAGACAAAAACTTTTGTTTAATGATTGGAGACGTTCCTTTATTACGCCTACTGCCTAAGATTTGGATTAAAAACACAGATAGGTTTTCGGGTATACCATCTACTCCACCGTTGCATATTTCTTCATACCGACATCTGTTAACATCATATATTTGTGATTGAATGTCTTTCTTAATTATAGCTGCAGCAGCAGATACAATTCTTAACCTTTCTTCAGAAACCGAATGTTTTCTTTTCTTATGCCACTTTTCATTTATTAATATTTTAGTACTTTCTTTAAAATAAAAGCACTTGGCTTAGCAGTGAAATTAGTTATTATATTTTGATCCTCAAAAAAATTTATTAACGCTTTTGAAATATTTTTCGGGCCATATTTCGCTTTCGTCTAAAGTCACTCATTTTGTCAAGCAGATATTTGATTAAAAACTGGCATGTGTCGGAATTGTCAGGAATTGTCAGTAAGATATTCACGTATGTCACTGAACGCATTTTCGACTAGGATTAAAAGGACAACCTATTTTGTTACAAATCGTGACTTTGGTGAACAAACTGTAGCAACCTTTGTGGTAACTTGCTTCTACTGCTACAATATATTATATCGATGTCCTAATACGGAGTAGCACTTCGTGTGCCCACTCATCGCTTTTCTTGCAGTGTGACTCAATTGTCTGTTTAGTTTTTAATGTAGATACCAAATGTTCATCATTCCTTTTCCTTTTTTCTGAAACAATGTTTTCACCAGGACAAAAAACTTCACCAGGACAAAATAAATACTGCATTTTAAAATTAAAAGCATCATTATCGGAACGAAGTACAAAAAACTATCCGTTCCCGAAGTACTTGTAACTACAGGGAAGTGTGTCTTTTTTTATTGCACTGAGATTTAATATGCGCCTTTATGCTAGATTTACGTGTATATTTTTTTTGCAGAATCCGTGCACTTTATATTTAATGTCTGAATTGATACTAATTACGTCACAGATTATCCATAAGTGTGCTAATTAAACCTTTATCACTTAACTTAATCCCATTTTCGTATACAGAATTTTTACAAATCACACACATACTTACTAATCATGGACATTAACATATGTAAATAAATAAAGCAGGAACTATTTATTCACAAGAATAACCATTAACAAAAAACACAATGAAACCATTAACACAAAAATGTAGAGATATAAAGCAACAATTGTATAATTGTTGCTTTATAATGAATTGTTTAGATTATATAATGAATTGTTTATTTATTATTTAATTGTTTATATTGCAATAATTGTAACATGCTCTACACATAACAAACTTCCTTTCCTCACCAAATCAGCTTTAGGGTATTTAGTTCCGATCAGCAGCTATTTCTGTCCTATTTTGCTTGGCCTAAATCAGTAATAAGAACATTTAAAGAGATAAAAAAACTTAAAACATTTAAAAACAGATTTATGAATTAAGAAAAACCGCGTGCAGCACAGTACACGTGATAGAAGTGATCTTCTTTACCGATTCGTTGAGAGAGTGAGAGAGATGAGATATAGAGAGGGGATATATATATATATATATATATATATATATATATATATATATATATATATATATATATATATATATATATATATATATATATATATATATATTGTGAAAAGTAATCTTGGGTTTGTAGCATTTCATTACATAGAAATAAGCAAATAGACGAATAAGAAAGAAAACACACTTACCAGTGCTATATCTGGACACACATACGGAAATGAACCACTATGCACATGAAAACGAACCACTTAGAAGTTGTACAAGTTCTTTCACCTTTCTTGAGGATCTTCAGAGCAGTATACGATTTATTTCATTGATCATTCATACTTGAATTTAAATTACCAATACACCAACACTTGCAGTGACGTTTTATGACATTAGTTTTTGACGGAACTCATTCTTAGAATACACAAACCTAGTCTACTATTTATATTTGTTCTATTTGAACATATTATATATAAATGCATTAGGCATACAGTTATCCAGAAGATGTTAAACTTTAAAATGCATAAAATCTTGTTGAACCTATTGAAAAACAACTACTTTTTCCAACTATATGCGGGAAAATATTGAATTATATATACAATAGAGTTCTGAAGCATTCAAAGAGGGAGTGATACAGGAATTGCTTGCATAGTCAAAACTAAAATCATTTGTTGGTTGTATGTATTAATTGTTTCTTCGAAAATTCTCGAAAAAAATCCAATTTTCACCCTGGATATATTTATTAGCTTTGAAATTCTTTGCTATTCATATTTATTTTGTGAAAAGTAATCTTGGGTTTGTAGCATTTCATTACATAGAAATAAGCAAATAGACGAATAAGAAAGAAAACACACTTACCAGTGCTATATCTGGACACACATACGGAAATGAACCACTATGCACATGAAAACGAACCACTTAGAAGTTGTACAAGTTCTTTCACCTTTCTTGAAATTTCAAAAAGAACGGGTGAAAGAACTTGTACAACTTCTAAGTGGTTCGTTTTCATGTGCATAGTGGTTCATTTCCGTATGTGTGTCCAGATATAGCACTGGTAAGTGTGTTTTCTTTCTTATTCGTCTATTTGCTTATTTCTATGTAATGAAATGCTACAAACCCAAGATTACTTTTCACAAAATAAATATGAAGAGCAAAGAATTTCAAAGCTAATATATATATATACATTAGATTTCTCGAGAAAATAGCATCTCTCGTTGTTCCTGATTTAGTCGTGGCAATGTTCCGGTCATTATTCATATCTAAACCGAATTTCTCAGGAAGAAAGTGAAGTAGTGGAAGCACGCATCCTCCGTAAAAAGATCATCATCCATGTGGATCAGATTCGAAAGCCCAATCCAGTTATATCCAGCAGGATATGCATAAGTAATATTGTATTCTGGTTAATTCCGATTCTGTTACGATCGTTTATAAATTATATCAAAATTGGTTTCCGCTTTAGAACACTTGTTGGGGATCGTTGCCCAAGTCAAAGCTGCATTCGCTATCTCTGTTTCTCATTATATCAAAATTGCTTTCCGCTTTAGAACACTTGTGGGGGATCGTTGCCCAAGTGAAATCTGCATTTGATATCTCTGTTTCACTCTCTCTCTCATATCTGGCATATGCTTTATCTATCTTACGAGATGAAAATGTTATAAAATGTGTAGTGGCGCGACCTTGAAAAATCACTTTCATGCGGCTAAAGAAATATTAACTTCAAAAATCACAAGCCAAGCGAATCACAAACGAAACAGGTAATCAACAGGTAAAATATCGGCGACCGTGAAACTTGGCGATGCTTGAAAAGCCGTCTTTATTATCCACATAATTGCAACGGACGGCCTAAGAGTCCTAGCGTAGTTACTAAATTTAGCTTTTCGTCGCCAATTAGCTAATTGGCGGTATTAATTATACATTTTCACTACCTTTGTAACCTTTGATGCACACTGTTTCGGAGTAGAATGGTAAACTTTCAACTCCACCGGTTCCAATTACAATGCTTTTTTTCATGACTGTCAAGTGGATCCATAATTTTACAGGAACCTACTCTGATTAATTTATATTTTGTCAAATTGGAAGGAGGGTGTTATTATAATTATTAGGTCACTCTACACACACCTGTGTGAAGTTAGCCCTCCAATTTAAGAGCACTGTACACCTACAATTTTGCGGTTTTACAAGTAGCATGAAATAGTAGTTTATGTCATAAGGACGAAAAATCTAGTTCTTCGGCGACTACGAAATATTGCCAATGGGCAATTCGTAGGAGTAGGAGTAGGGGAATATGTAAGATATTATCGGAAAAATTCTTTGCTGCGCCCACCAAATTTTGAAGGAAATTGCAAACGAAACGTGGAAATTCATAAAATCGGGGCAATTCCTTTTGAAATTGCATTTCAATCAAAGCTTGTGAATTTAGCTTTTCGTCGCCAATTAGCTAATTGGCGGTATTAATTATACATTTTCACTACCTTTGTAACCTTTGATGCACACTGTTTCGGAGTAGAATGGTAAACTTTCAACTCCACCGGTTCCAATTACAATGCTTTTTTTCATGACTGTCAAGTGGATCCATAATTTTACAGGAACCTACTCTGATTAATTTATATTTTGTCAAATTGGAAGGAGGGTGTTATTATAATTATTAGGTCACTCTACACACACCTGTGTGAAGTTAGCCCTCCAATTTAAGAGCACTGTACACCTACAATTTTGCGGTTTTACAAGTAGCATGAAATAGTAGTTTATGTCATAAGGACGAAAAATCTAGTTCTTCGGCGACTACGAAATATTGCCAATGGGCAATTCGTAGGAGTAGGAGTAGGGGAATATGTAAGATATTATCGGAAAAATTCTTTGCTGCGCCCACCAAATTTTGAAGGAAATTGCAAACGAAACGTGGAAATTCATAAAATCGGGGCAATTCCTTTTGAAATTGCATTTCAATCAAAGCTTGTGAATGCCAAAGAATATACGGGGCACTGCTTCCGAAGAACGTCATCTACGTTGCTGGCTGATGCAGAAGTAGACATAACCTTACTTAAATTCTACGGAGGATGGAAATCTTCCACTGTAACTGAGGGCTATGTGGATGAGTCAATAAATAACAACCTCGAAATAGCTAACAAAATATTGAATCACTTACCCCATACTTCTTCGGTTCGAAACACAATGACATCACAACATTCACAAGAAAATAGCATTTTAGACACATGCTTGAGCACTACTATTACTCAAAAAGAATGTAATACACTAAATACACATAAAACTCGTACCCCAATCCACTTTAACTGAAAATGTTGCACTAGACTTAGAGAGTTTGAACCGACCGATAATTATACACAATTGTTCCAATTTTACTATTAACTTAAAAGGTTCAGAGACAATTTAGTCATATATAAGTACATTTTTGTGAATTAGAGTAAGTTTAAAAATAAGGCTTTGTACGTTGTACTGCTTTTAGGTTAAATTGAGGACTTCATTTAGTATTTTTTGTGCAATTTTATGCTACGCCACTATAAGTTTACATAGTGGCAAAGTGGAACGTAAAACGTGTTGCATATCTATAAGGTGAGAACATACGCAGTTATTTCTATTTGTTGTACAGCTTGTAGCCTAACCTATTTTAAACCTGCAGGAGATACGCTTTAGAAGTTTTAGTAACAGGAGATAGTCCGCAGCTAGTTTTTTCCGAGCCCCAATTTTGTGGTTCCATGACATTTTCTTGCCAAAGTTAGACTTGGTGGTACATCCTGAATGAGTGTTGCTCAGCAGCAGCTTCAGTTTGAGGCAAAGAGTATGTTGCGTTTACTGTTGTACGCAGTCCTAATGACACTGATTTTTAAAATCGTTTAAAGTCATGTTTTCATCCTTGCAACCATACAAACGAAGCAACGATTGATTCCCTGCTTTTGTGATAGCTTGTGCGTCTGCATTTGGAGTGTAAAGCATCTGGGCCGGGGATAACAAATCTGGGTTTTGAACGAGGACTTTTGGACCGTGGCCAAAAATGGTGACAGACGTAGCGTCACAGCTGCTGATAACGTGTTAAAATAGTATATCTTTATCCGCAGTTTCTTCTTCAAGATCATAAGGTGGGTAGATCTATTGCAAAACTTTGCCTTTGTCCGGTCCGGTTTACTTCATGAAGTAAACATTGGCGGATTGAGAAAATGTAGTTAATAGAATTAATAAATATATATCTTCGCCGACAATTATCAACGATGGATGAATTGACACAATTTCAATTGCTGTATGAAAGATTAGACAGTCTGCTTCCTCGTCTGCTTCTGGCATTGACAAATTTTCGATCTCAAACTTACTTTTAATCATGCACTAATGCCCTACCGATTCATTTCTATACAAAATTGGCTGGCAAAATGTGCGACAAGTTTGATTTCATTAATTTTTTCGCTATCTCGCATAGGTTTCGAGATATCATCGGTCAAAATTCGCTAATTAAAAAAATCACGGTTTTTTGCTTTATAAACCGATTGTGTCAGACAATATGGCGATTTTAACAAAGCAGGACAAACCTTGATAAAAATTAATCCCTTTTTGTTATTACGATCACGGTACTGTCATTTAATCTGATATTTTGGGTTCTGCTCATGTGGGCGTGGCATATATTAGTAAATAAAGCAATGGATATATGAGTTATTTCAGTTTGAGACGATTAAAATATAAAATAAAATGTAATGTATAGTATGAGTTCCAACCATAGTATTACGTCTTTCGGCTTCCGGGCACTGATTTCGGCCGGAATATCGCGCCTTTTGGTCTAAAATATTACTCATCGCTGTTTTATTCTCAATAATTTTGTCTAACTGTATGAAATAGCATGTAAAGTGGTACAGATTTTTATAGAGCTTTAGTCAAAAGTATGAATAGTAGCATCTATGTCATTATACCGTAACTATATAAAAACTATTCTCATCGACGCATATCGCTGCTAATAACGTCATATTGAGACAACAATAGCCGACAACTAATACATTTTAGAAAATTGTGTTCTTTTACTTTAATTTTGCATATTTCGGTTTCATTTTCGAGAACTTGTTGATTGAAATATGTCAGAGGGAGATAATTTTAATAATTATCTGTGATGGACAATTTCGATTTGTTATTGCTTTTTGTTTCTTTATAGCTTTGTTAATATAACGTATTTAGTTAAAAAAAAATTATATAGTTTTTTTACAATTTTGCGAAAAGGTCCGTTCTCGGTATATTTTATTATGGGGCTCTTAAACAAGATATTTCCTGATAACTTCTCATTTCCTTGAAAACAATTAGCTCGAACGTGGATAACACTTCCCACCAAATTTAAAAGCTGCTTCCAAAACAGTTTTCAGCTGAACGGAAATTGGTAATTAGGATCCTCTACGCGGATTACAGTGGAACAGTGATGGGGTTGAAGTAGAATTAGTCACGGTACTCCATCATTATGAAAATTTATCAGGATGCCGAGTTTCATGATTAGCTTGAAGAAAATAATTCGAGGCTGCCCTCGCATAGAAAAATATTTTGTGGGAACTCTTAGTGAACTCATCAGAAGGGCGATTAATATCGGTATTATCTTATGGAGCTAGTTAATAGGGAACATAACTAAAATTTTAAATATGAAAATAACACTAAAAAACATAGCGTAACGTTGTAATAAAACGCGTACTTCATAAAAAAACAAGATTTCTAATTCCGCGCGATCAGAACGAAGGATCTAAATAGCTATAAAATTGAAGCTATAAAATTGAAACAGGCTGTGACGTCACAGCCCGCAACATTCGGCAGGCGTTGCGCTGGAAAGCGGACGAATGAACTATGAAATCAAGCGGTCGAGTGCTGCGACTTCCAACTCAATTCAATTCAATTTTATTTACACAATTTACAATTTTCATAAATCTGCATTGCTAGAATACAAAAGCCGATATATTTTATTAAACAGGGTATTTTAATTGTATTTAAAATGTTGTTTCTATATTTGCAGCCACTGTCTTGGCCTTCTGCATCGCTGTCTAATTTGTTTTAATTTCCTATAGTTTATGCCTGCCGGTGAGCTGTACCCTCTCTCCGCTATCGCTTCTGGGGGGACTGTGAATGCCATATCTGATTACTCATTTGAGTTTAGATCATTTTATTGGTTGTATTTTCGTTGTTGTTGCTTTTTTTTGTTTGAATTATTGTACAGGGGAAGTATCTAAAAAAATCTATGGCTGGTATCTCCGGTAGCCGACCGAATCAGCCTCCGCGTCGTTTGTAAATTGTAGGATGTGGCGTCACGACTTTGAACCTATTTGAAACGGTTCGCTCGCGCGCGAGGCTTTAATAATTTATAACAAATTTATTATTGGGAATTAAGGCGTCATATTTTGCATATCTTATTTTTTAGTATGGTAGAACATTTTTATGTAATAATAAAGATAGGAATGTTCCCTATTATCCGGAAATGGGTACTTCAATGCTGTGTAATTTCAATATTGTTTTTATATTATGATAGAGCGTGTTACTTTCAGTGTGAAAAGTCGCATTTTGCTAAATATAAATATTAGTATTATCTCGCAGTAAGAGGTATGGAGCTATTGTTAAATTAAAATAAGGATGGCGTGTGTGGTAATGAATTCCCTGGTAATGGAGTCGTTTCCGGGAATTACGAGACGTTGTCGAGGGGACCAAGTTCTTTATGCAGCTCTTCGTCCAGTCTTGCTAGGCATTTTCCTGTGGTCACTTTTCTCGGAGGTAGCGTCAGAAAATTCAGCGAATGCCTGTATATCATATTATTTTAATATTTAACAGAGTTAACAGTTCTGGAGTATTATATTCTTTTCTTAGTATATCTTGTCCAAGGTAACTGAGATAAAAACACTGCAAATATTTTCTTCGTATTTGAATGCATCAACAGAAAGAAAATTAAGTGTATTAAATGTTGCATAGTTAACGCTTCTAATATACTGATCTTCAAACAAGTGAGCAAGAAATAATAGACAATGGAAATTCTTAAAAGGAGTAGTGCAAAGGTAACAACTTTTTCTTGAAACTCATGTAGATGCATAATGAAATACAAGTTATCTAGAAAATTAAGTGATTATTCCATTTACATCTAATAATATTTTGTCCTATTTTAATTTATTTAAGAATTTTACAATACATGATATTTCTACGTCAACATGGAAGTTTATATCCATAAGTACATGATATTCCTCTCGGATTTGTCTTTTAGAATACTGCCAGTGCGCAAGTCCTATGCATGGCTGCTTCTGTAGCTCCCGCAAAATGGATTCTCTTGTTGATGATGTGACAGAACATTCACAGAGTATATATTCAAGTTCACATCCTCCACAGATGGATGTATCACTTTGAATCATATGGAAGTATTTTCTTAACCGGCAATCTCCAATTAGGATTCCTATTGAGAATCGTAGTTTTCCTCTAAATATTGTTAAATAATTCCTCGATAGAATATACAAGGCATTTATAGCCAGACGGCAACTACTTGTTTCATCCCGTTAAATTTCTTATGGATGTTTTCCTAAATCATTTGTAATATCGTTGCGGTCGCAACAGAAGCATCAGGCCCAAAAATCTTCAGGCTGGCTGCCTTCTTGAAAGAGTAACCCAACATAGAGAGATGGTATTCATCTGGGAGTCTGTCATATGAAGCGCTTGGTAATATTCCCATACTGCTCCTTTAGTTATTTTATAATTTCATTTTTCAGAGCCACTACTGATCGTATATTAGCTGTGTAGATTCTGAGCGTTTTGCTCATTATAGATAGATAGATTTATTTATTTAACCACATAATGTAAACATTTTTACATTTGTAGCGGGCCAAAAAGAGAAAGTTACAACAACATTGTGAGTATGTATTAATGTAGAATTTTATATAACAGTCTTAAAATGAATTAATAGTACCTACTTACTATTTTCAAGATAGATCATATTTGAAAATCCTAATGAATACAATACAATAAATAGTATATAAACATTTATCAATATTTTGTGTGTATAAATAAAATGGTTAAAATCATTTATTATAAGTATTATTAGTACCAGTACATTCCTTCTCTGTCGTTGTCCTTGATGTCACTGTTTGTCGAAATGGATTTGATCTTCCAAACAACTTAATCAATTGAACTAAAATATTGTAAATGCATGGACGAAGAAGAACTGAAAATATTTGGAATATACAAAATGAAATAAAATATCATAAAATATAAGTAAAAGTATAATTATCATAATGACGATTATGTAAATATATGGGTAGTAATAAAATGTTCTACTTATTAAAATTAATCTGTTGTGTAATATGTTGGTGTAATGGGAACAAAAAAAGAAGATATACCAATCCTATATATACGTCTCATGTGACATATTATGTATAAAAAGTATAAATTGTAAGAAATAATTGTATGTACCCCATCCTGTCTCTACCTGCGAGTCATACAGACCACCGCCCAATCGATTTATACTAGAGCAATGTGAACAAATGAATTAAACAACCTGACGTAACAGGTAACTTCCGAAACGGCTTTTTTACGCCGTAAGCCTACAGAAGTTCGAATCAAAAGAAGTTTAGAAACACGACTTTTTTAATAGCTCCCTTAAAATTGCCAATTTCCTGTTAAATATGAATTTTGCCTCTTTCGGAAAATTGTTGGGCTTTATAAAAGTTTAAGTACATTTACAGGCAGCCTGGTGAAAGACATTTTTCATAGCTTACGTTTCAAACTAAACATGGTTTTCGTAGAAAACATCAATCTACGGCCGATCGATACTAGTCCATGTTTGTATGTCTATAATACATAGTATCAAATTTTTCTAGACTTTGAAAGCATCGAAAATATTTACTTAAAAGTCAATACATAAAACGTCTGGCTTTGTCTGTTACGACACATAAATTCTTTTTATTAAACTCACCAAGACAGTGCCCATCCACGGCTAAAAACAAATACCATAAACATGAAAATAGCAGTAACTGACATAAATGTTTTTACTTCTTGGTGTCACTGTTACCATAATATCGGTGTGTATAAGATTTGTATGTAAGTTTAATAATTACTAAGAGGAGGACTTCTAAGAAGCCGTTGTTGGCAACAAAAGAAAAGTTGATTTTTCTATAGTTTGTGAAATGTTCGTATATTATTGCAAGAAAAACTATGTCATAACACCATAAACACTATTGTTAATAGTTTTGTACTATTTTTAGACTAAATATTCTTTATATTTGAATTAAACATTCTACAAATTTGTCAGCCACCACCTGTTGACGAGTAGGTTTTGGTTGCAATAGACGGCGTCTGCCAAATTTGAAGGATGTTTAATTCAAATATCATAACACAATTTATTCTAAAACTAATAGTATTTATGACGTTAGGCCATAGTTATGATTCGTGTCTGTCGTATCATCTACGTTTTTCTTAGTGATTT
>CAXKVY010017455.1:0-20887 GCA_964058915.1 Tetropium fuscum | reverse complement strand
TTTTGGCCTTCCCAACAAATTCCTACTTGATGGCTTTGGGTTTTTTTAATGATTTGTGAACGATTTGAAAAATGGTCCAAGGATTAACCCTTGTGGTACCCCTGATAATGCCACATATTGCTTACTGTTTGATATAGAGCAGTATGTTTGTGTACCCAAGGGTATGCTGGGAAAAGAATTGTGTTGATTATATAACTAATGAAGTTTTCAAAATTTATATAATTCCTGCACTGAATATTGGTTTGGATATACCAACATGAGAAATCAATCCTAGGTGAAAATGCAGCCGGCAAAATAATATGCCGCCTCCTCTACCGCATAGTCTCTTGACTTGTAATCATTGTGGTTGGAATTATGGCTAGAGATGTTAATAAAAACGATTAAAATAATTTGCAAGCTGAATATTCAAACGATTTGGACTAATGTTTTGCTGGGGAATGTATTGAATTCAAATATTTTGCTGAAAACATAGAAAGAAGATATTTACGAAATACCATTAGCCAAGAAGAACTTAATAATATCTGTGCTATCAATAACTCATTATTTAGCTAGTGTGCTTGATTTTACTGGTATTTTAAAGTAGTTTCGACAGTGAGGAATCCAGAAAACGTAAAAAATATGTTTCATCTACAAAATATTTTTTATTGTTTGTTTTTTCGTGGGGTTGCTTAACTCGCTTACGCTCGTTTCACTCTCACAAACTTAAACTTCCCCACATATCCAAATTAAATATAATTTTTAACACTTGTATCATAAATAACTATTATTTCAGACGATGACATGAAATAACTTTCCATTTAATGTTTTTTTTCGCTTATGTGTATGTCATATATTATATATTGTTTTTTCGTGGGGTTGCTTAACTCGCTTACGCTCGTTTCACTCTCACAAACTTAAACTTCCCCACATTTCCAAATTAAATATAATTTTTAACACTTGTATCATAAATAACTATTATTTCAGACGATGACATTAAATAACTTGTTTATCTTTCCATTTAATGTTTTTTTTCGCTTATGTGTATGTCATATATTATATATTGTTTTTATATTATATTATTTTATGTTATAGATAAAAACTTTAAATGGCATTTTAAAAGTTTTGCAGCAAGAGGGGAGGGGGGCTGTAATAAAGTTGCCTATGGGCGAAAAAAGTAATAATTCGACTCAAGGTCCATATATTTAAGCGAATTATGTAGATATGATAAATATTTTGCCTTTTGACTCATCTGTTTCTGGCGTTAAACTACCCATAAACACATAATAATATTAATATTGCAAATTAATTTCAAGAGTAGTTAATTCTTTGTTTAATTTTGCGTAAAGATTTACCAGGATAATTGCCAATAGTTGTAGAACAAACTCTAAACTAAATTGTACTTGAACTCATTTATAACCCCAGCTGTAGATTAATTAATAAAAGAGTGTTATTTACTCTTTCCCGCAGCAGCGAATAAGAATATAAAATCATTTTAATTCAACGTAATGAAATCGTGTTGGTAGAGCATATAAATTTGTTTTAAATAGGGTACAAATAGCTGCCGCATGCGTCTGTTTTATAAATAAACCTTCATTAAATGCAAAAGCACAAACAAATTTTTATTATCGGAACAATAAATAACTTTAGCCGTGATAATATTATTTCATGGCGAAAGAGATCCGAGCACCGGGGTTCAAAGGGTCATTGCATTTGTCTCTAGATGAAAGGAATCGTCATGGATCACTTTGTCAGATACACATAGTATGATACAAATGACTGTTTTGGTAGAAGACGCGCCGCGCCGTGCCCGAACACAACAATGCACTCTTTGGCGGCGAACCAGCCTTGTATGGGGGGTCACTTTAAGACATTTTGTACTCTTTGCAGTAAACTATGCCAAAGACGGTGAAAATCCCGACGTAGATACCTGCTTACATTACTTCTGAATTAATTTCTTACAACACTTTTAACAGCTTTCCGAATACCGCACGCAGGCGGATGGAGATAAAGTTAATGCAGGACATCAATAATTAATTCCTCAGATGTTGCAAAAATGTACTTACCTACTTCACTGGAAAGCGTTTTCTCGTAAACGAGTCAGATTTTATGTCGATATGCGTTTTGGGTTAATAGGATGTTTAAGCAACTGCAACTATTTATTGCAAGAGGTGTGAAATAGTTAAACATTTTTTACACGAGTTTCCATACATTATTTTTTTCCTCTCAGTCATAATTTTCAATAGCACCACATGTTAAAGGTGCTGGATATATTGGTACGCCCCATTCCAAGTTCATTACTTACTAAGTCTAATAACTTTCTCTATACAAGGTGATTAAAATATAGCTATATAGGCTCACACATGGCGCTACAAAATTGGCAAGGGCGTGGAGTGATCTGAAGTTATTTAGATTTAGTTCGCACCGTTTTGTGTACCTATATATATATATAATATATATATATATATATATATATATATATATATATATATATATATATATATATATATATATATATATATATATGTATATATATATATATATATATATATATATATATATATATATATATATATATATATATATATATATATATATATATATATATATATATATATATATATATATATATATATATATATATATATATATATATATATATATATATATATATATATAAATACATACATACACACACACTCGCTGGTAGGTAGGTACACAAAACGGTGGGAACTAAATCTATATAACTATATTTTTGAGGGAAAAAATGGTACCTACACCACCGCTGTATTTCAAATTAAACATATTTTTGAGTTCCTTGTTCAAATTAGAATAAAAAAGGTATGTTGTCTGCTTCGTTATTTCTCTCGGATGCTTCGTTTCTGAGAAAAAAATCCTTTCCCTTTCTGATGTCAGATAAAATTAAATAATTTTATTGGACTTTTCGGAATTTTTCACAATAATTCAAATAATTCACAATAATTGTTCGAATAAAATTGTTAACCTCCAACATCTACACATTTTCTGCAACGACAAACAACAGATTGAACTGTGCTTTACATCTGGAGCAAATGATACATATACTCTATTATGTATATGTATACCCCGCTTTTTATAAATCCATCCATCCACCCAAATATCTCAGTTATTAATAGCGAGATTTTCTTCAAATTTGGGTGGTAATTGTATGTTGGAAAAATAAAATATTTGGCATAGTAAACATTTTCGTTTTCCATTGGCGTGCGGTGTTAGATTAGGGGTTAAGATGAGGTAGACTTTGCGGCATATGGATATTAATGGTTATTTTAGATATGGTTTATTTTAGATAATTATTTCTATCATATTTCTATCATATCTATCATATCACTCTAAAAATCACGAACAAATTTCTGGTGGGCTGCATATATGGGTGACAGAAAGAACTAACAAATTTGAGACAAAAATGTGTTCTGATGACAAAAAAAATCAAGCTGCTTTATGTTTGGCACTTATTTTATTACGAAGATTTGACATCTTCGTAGTAAAACAAGTAAGCAGCTTAATTGTTACGTAAGGTACTGAATGGGGTCCTTCGGTGACCCTATCTGTTTTTCTTTATGGAAACATGTTATTTTTGCCACGAAAGTACAAAATAGAATATTTTCCACTTTTTATGAAAATTGGGATCGTTGCCCACGTCAAAGCTGTATTCGCTATCTCTGTTTCTCATTATATCAAAATGGCTTTCCGCTTTAGAACACTTGTTAGGGATCGTTGCCCAAGTCAGAACTGCAATCGATATCTCTGTTTCTCTCTCTCTCTCCCTCATATCCGTCATATGCTTTATCTCACTTGCGAGACGAAAATGTTACAAAATGTGTCGTGACGAGAACTTGAAAAATCACTCTTATGCGGCGAAAGAAGTACGAGTATTCACTTCAAAAATATTCCTTCGGTACATTTTTTAACAAATTTATAGAATGCCTAAAAATTCATATTTCGAAAATAAATTTCATTGAAATAGTTGACTAGATGACTATACAACACAACATATACATTATTATCTTCAGTAATTTTTATCCTAGAAAACTGGATAAACAGATTTCCCGCATACCTTATGTTATACAAATGTAAATCAGATTTTTTTTTTAAATTATCTACGTGCCGATGTATATGTAACAGAGTTTCAAATATGTATATACAGGGTAGAGGCATGATCTTATATTTTTTAAAACGTTTCCTAACATGGAGTACAATATTTCGTGACATCAATAAGTTTAACAGCAGTTTTTTTGTAAAATAAATACTTTGAGTTGTGGTAGAATTGCCCCATAGTGTAACACCACTTTTACACTATTTACATTATAAATGTTTAAGCTTGAAACCTGGTACTTGAAAGTACCAGGTTATATTCAGCCCTGCATAATTTTTGTAACAAAATACCGTTAAATATAACGAGTTACAAAGTTATTATAAATTTTAATGACGCCTGTTAATAATACTTACAAACATATAATCAATACATACGAATATATACAAGCAACTTGTGCGCGAAACGTCAGAATAAATTGTTTGACATATCGATATGTTATTAGTGACATCATAGAATAATAAGTTGCATTCTTGGCTGTGTATTAGAGCAAAATATACTAGCGTGTCAGGGGATAGACAGTGGCTTAACTGACGCATTCAGAAAATCTGGCTAGACAGTTTGGAACAAAGATAGTCTACCTGACACGACCAATTTATATTTGTGTCTAGCATAATACCCAATAATTTGACCAGTTCAGATTTTTGGACCCATTTATCTGAGCTGAAAAGTATATTTTGAGTTTTTCATTCATTGAGTTTTAACTTGTTTCAACAAAACCATTTTTTTACGGTATTTAACTGATTAAAATACAAATTAGCATCATATTGATTAAGAAGGGTGGTATCGTCACCAAATAGTACACAAGAGCCATTTTCATTGGAATAAAGTAGATAATTTATATATAGTAAGACTAAAATAGGTCCCAGAACATACCATTGGGGAACTCCATTATCAATAGTTAGTAATGTTGAGTCAAGTAATCTTGAGTAATCTTATAAAATATATTTAAAAAATGTTTGCTATTTTGCATGTCACAAAGAATTTTTCGACTAAAAAACGAAATAATAGCAAAATATGTTAGAAAATTTATTATACTTGCATTTGTTATGTACCACTAAAAATGGAAAAAATATTCATGGAAAATATTATTGGTTCTGATATCTGTAAAATGAAAATAGTAGTATCCGCAATAAGAAAATATTTATAAATCATTAAAAACCTAGGTATTTGCCAGAAAAAACCCTTCAGTAATTACATTCTAAAATAGTTTTAACTGATAAGACATACTCGTTTCCCCTGGTCACATTAAAATGACGTTTTAACTATTCTTAACTCAATTAACCATTCCTTAAAAAATACTTGCCGTTACTCTTGTGTTATTATACACTTGGATATGGTGCGGATTTCCCATGAATCACGCTGTATATTGTAAAGTAATATAAGTGCAAAAGAGAACAAGACTTTCAGTCCAGCGAGCCATTGGCCCAGTCACTAACCTAAAGTCAAACATAAAGCAGCTTGTATTTTTTCGTCATCAGAACACATTTTTGTCTCAAATTTGTTATTAATTTAGTAGTATTTGTTATCGTAGAAACGGAAGGATTTCGGTTAAAGAATGAATTAAGAAATGTGACCGCTATGGAGTAGTAAATGCTTTGTTGAAAGAATTAAGAGACGGCGAGGAAGCATACTTTGATTTTTTTACGTTTCCCATATACTACTTTTGATTACTTTTTGATTTTGATTACCGGCTAGCACAGACAATTGACTTCCAGTAAAGCAAATATTACGCCACATTATTGTTGGTCAATATTTACATTGCGTAACTTCAGCGTTTTTAACTGTTCAAACATGGCAATTTTTAAATTGTACGCATTTTGAAAAAGGGCGCACAACTTTAAAATTTAGCGCAGTTTTTGAATTTAAATTTTGAGTTTCTTATTCAGATATCGGAATATCAGAGTTGCGCCACATTCCAGGTTGCGCAATACAAAAAGTAAGCACCTTAAGACAAGCAACAAAATTTGTTGTCAAATTGGATTTGAATCTAAATAATTATCTCCTTCATTTTCCGAGAGGTATAATGAAAAATAGCGTTCACTGGATTGGTAATGAAATATATTATTATTCTTCGCAAGGAACAATTAATAATAATCGTTATCTCTATCATATAACATGTATGAGATGTTCTTTATGTGTTTTTATTTTACAATATCGCATCACTATTTCCTGTGTAAATATTTTTCCAAATACCTAATAGATAGATATATTATGCACATTACTTACTATTTATAATCACTGTCACACGATATAAGTATTTTGTATAAGTACATTGTTCTCGTGTATAAAATTAAAACTATCTCGATTGGCTATAAATTGAGAGCGACGGATGACTTAAATTATAATTTCATCGTAGGGAAGTATCCAATAAAGTAAATTGTTTCAGTCAATTAGATAATTAGGTATGTTTTAACCTCTAATAGCACTACTCATTGTTTAAAAATAAGTATTACAGAGATTCGATGTTATAGCATAAATGTGATTCAGAATAAGTTATTATTAGTATTATTTCCATTCAATATTTGCAATGAATTCACATTGAAAAGTGAAAATTAGAGCGGCAAAACCAGCGCCTCCGCCACAAAATCGGAGAACGCAAACGGCAAATTGCTGTACTGGATCTTCACTCACGTATATTTTGAACCCCCTTTAACTTTCTTATTTTCAAGTTTAAAGCAAATTACCGTATATGAAACTTTAGTATTTTTTGTCCTTGAAATTGTATGCCTTTAATGTGGCGTGGATTCCAAAATTTTATAGGAAAACATTGTAACCGGTAAACATTTATATGGCCTTATTTTATGTTTATGAAAATTTTTACATATTTTTCCATTTGAGAAATTTAAATCCCTGAACGCACAGCAATAGAGTTCAATAGATTTTCTTGGAGATACAATGAAATCGTTGACTTTTCATTTTCATTTGGAACAGTCCGCTTCCTTCTCTTGTTTGCGACTTTGTTTGTGATAATTACCTATCAACATTTTTAAACCTATTTCTACTCGGAATTATATGATGGTCGTAAAGCATCCATTCTTGGTGCCATATCAGTATATTATACTCTGGTATATGAGGTTCTTCTAATGCGGTTCTATTTCATTAATCAGCACACAACCATGGTCGTAAAGCATTATATTCCCGTTGAGCGGACTTTTTATTATTTTTTAAATATACTGATAAAATGTATTTTCCCATTTCACTTAACCCCATTTTGTAACAAATAACAATCTCATAATATTAATAAAACAGATAATGACAACACAATGACAACTTTCATTCAGCTATATCTAATTTCTAACACGGCCAACTGCATATTAAAGCTTAAAACGCTATTTGTAAACAATACAAAGTTTAACATTACCTCGAGAACCGTAAAAGAGAGCATATAAGAACAATATTTTTGAATTAACAGAAAACATGTCTATCCAAATATGTAAAAATATACAGGTGGAACATCCTGTATATAGCTTTATATAGCTTTATATATAGCTAGAGTGAATATCTCTTTTGTGAGACGTTGAATTGACTTGTTGCGTTCACTTTTAGTAATTAATAATTTTAGAATCCAAAATTTATTGTAGGTATATTTGACGCATAAATTGATTTAATAGATTCTTTGCGATATATTTACCATAAATATCTTAGTGCATATCTGTGTCGCTTTATTGTTTTGTGAGTTGAACATTGGCAGTTCTGTGACGCTAGCCTAGGTCGGAGATCTATGGTCGAATTTCCTGGGGCGTTTTTAGCTAGACGCGTGAATGGCATACTAGCGTTTCAATGTGTTAAGCGTTTAAGTGATTTTCTTGGTTAAATAACGTATTACGTAGGTTCCGGTAGAATGGGATAATCCAAAGAAATCATTATTCACAGACATTGATCACAGACACAAAATGTCTTACATTTTGTTTTCTTGAAACCGCGTGTTCATAGTTTGTTTTGCCTACTTTGTGCGTTGCGTTGAACTCCCTAGAGTTGATTGGGACACAGCTAAGCTATCTTTTCGAAGCCGTTTTCCAACTACTTAGGCTTTCTTGTCATTTGGCGAGTGTAAGTCACACCACCTTTTACACCACCTTTTTTGGAATCATTTGAACCACCTTTTTAACCACCTTTAGGACCACCTTGCTGAAGTCTATCGACCCCTCTACCGGCGTAGAGTTACATGAGAAATCCACCTTACTGGAAGACTCGTTGCATATCACAGATAAGCCTAGTTTTAAATATAGTTTTAAAGGGGTCACACCTTGTTAGATTGACTTGATATTGCTAGTGTGTACGCTTAAGAATATAAAATTATTACAAGCCCTCAGCTAATGTTTGACAAAGGGTCTATAGGTATCCACCTGGTTACTCCCGCTGCTTAATCAACCTATTTGGGTAGGCAGTCTTATTTTTCTTTCCCCAAAAATTACAGAAAGTGCCAGGTGGATTCGATACCCAGGATAATTTGGGGACCATCTGACTTAGTTGCGCATGGTCAGTGACATCCACGGGAATTGTATTTTTATTTTTATTAAAATCTGAGCTGACTTAGGCAAACTTTTATTGCCCACTTTAAATAGCTGTTGAATGTACTCCAGGTGTAATAGTTTTTCTGTTTTCATATTTAAAATCTGCAGAAAAAATACTAAATTTTCATATAGTGTAATTTGCTCTAAAATTATAAATATGGGGCTTAAGGGGGGTTCAAAATATACGTGAAGGCCCTGTACTCTACATGATATTATAGTAATTAAGGTACCAAGGGTTTTATATAGATAATAACGCAGCGAGGTCGGCAGTGTACATTCCAAGTGCCTCTGGCCTGAGGGTATGTACGTTTAATGTCCTCTTCAACGTTTAATGTCCTCTTGATCTGTTATTTAATTCGATTTTTTTTTGACACTTACGATTTATTAATTTGACATCTATCAGATATGTTCAAAACGATTTGATTTAAAACAGTAAAAATCAAAATCGTTTGTACACGCATATGACCTTGAAAACGACCTTGAAAAATTTGTCTAATTTTTCTCGATTAACATAGTAACGCATTTAATTTTTATTGGCAGTAATAAAGGTGTAATTTCTATGTGTATTTTATATTTTAGAATTGATTTATTTCCATTGTTATAAATTTATAATGCCCAAGGGCGTTATAGATATTGGTAACGGCCGAGGGCGTTATTTCTCATTTAATGTATCTCAAAATAGGGTGGTTATTTCAAAATAACAGACTAGTAGGACATTAATATATTATTATGCAATTTTAACTTTCGTAGATGCAGCATAAATTAGAATTTCACATGCAAATATAATATATGTAAGGTATTTATCGCTCTAAGGCATATTCTCCCAAATTTTGAACTATGGTTAAAATAAACTCCAATTCACAAAACCGACGGCGATGCCTAAAATAATTTGTTTTGACAAGCCTCTATGTTTATTTTTGTTAAAATGTAACTCATATCAAGCGTAAAATTAGAATTTTCGCGTTAATTCGTTATTGGCAAATATTAAATAAATAGTCGTATATATTAAGAACAAGAGGTGACTATTACTAGCAGTCTAGTCTATTCACGTATGTAAGTGTGTAAAAAGTTACCATTAACTTAAAAGGACTGACAATAAACAGGTTATTAGTACTATGATCACAGTTAAAGCATCCAACTTGAAAAAGTCGCTGAAAGACTTGTCTTGTGACACGTATCATACGGGTTTGCCAAAGCTGATTTTACTATCATTGGAGTGTTTTGGCATTAGTGACGACGTCGCAATCGATAGAGGTGAAACCGTCCATTTAACATGTGCCGAAAAGTTCTTCGTTTTCGAGATAGAGGGTGTTAAAGTTTAAAGATAAATAAAGTTTTTTACCAATTACTATAAAAGAAACTACAATAGCTTTCGATTTGAATTTGGCATGTGGGTTTTATGTCAGTAGTAGCTACTATCTGCTTGTCAAACTGGGATTTGCAATCTTTTCTGCCTAGAATTGATAGCAGCTTTACAATAATTGCTTCCTGGTTAAAACCTAAAACTCCCCCAATGCCTTTTTTCATCATAAAGCCGGCATAGGACGGCTTAGGACTTTTGATACGTTGTTCAGTACACTAAATAGAATATTTTTTACCAAAAAAATATATGATCAGCGAATCAATATTCACGAGACATCGATTTTCAGTCGTTTCGGACCATAAATGGCAAAAATGTAATGATAATTGGGTAGAATTTTCACTCCATTCCAATCTAGAAAATGATTTCCTATATGGTAAACACGATTTCAACAGGTGACTGTTTTATCTTACCTAGTTTAACACTTCCTTAGTGTTATTACCTGTCTTAAGCTACCAGAATATAATTCATTTGAATATGACATTGAAT
This sequence comes from Tetropium fuscum, assembly GCA_964058915.1. Classification (NCBI taxonomy): domain Eukaryota; kingdom Metazoa; phylum Arthropoda; class Insecta; order Coleoptera; family Cerambycidae; genus Tetropium; species Tetropium fuscum. The sequence continues at coordinate 10,416 of CAXKVY010017455.1, read as the reverse complement.
TGAGGAAAAGTATGTCATAAAAACGTGGTTATAAAAATATGAAGCGTTCGAGAATTATTTTTTCTTAATATATGTTTAGCAACGCTTAGTGTGCTGTTTGTGTTACTTAGTCACAGTTTTATTTTTAACACATTTATAACAGGTGTTGATGCTATAAACTTTGTTTATTAATACAAAAACCCAGCAAAAACATATTCGAGGCCCTTGTTAATACTAGTTTCGGATCAGTTATTATGATAAACTGTATGATGACAATCCGCAAGATTTTAAAATTGTCTGTGAGAATAAAGGTAGGTACTATTGACCGATGATGTTTCAGCATAACCAATGATCGCTGGAGGTAAAAAAGTGCGGTCATTCTCGGCAAATACGGACATATCAGTTCTGTAATGCGGTAAAGCGGGTTCGAAAACGATCGTCCGTCAATGATGTCAATACACCACAAGAATCGATCTTCTCAGATGCGATCTGGAGTATAAAAATAAATCAAATGACATCAATACGAGCCCTGTGCTGTTCCAGACTGCATAATTCAAATTTTGTTGACTGATCTGCAGCAGGTAGATAGATATCTAATTTATTTATATAAAGCACTACTTGTTATATTAAAATAAAATAAAAATCTCTCTAATGTTTTATAATTTTATTGGTCCCTATTATCTATAAATGTCTAGCAAAGTATAATGGAAAGAGAAATCTACATTTGCTTACTATGTCCTAATTTCTTCACTTTGAAATAAAAACGAGACGTATGAGGAATTGTACAAGTTCTTCAAGACAAAAGGCCCAAGGTTGAGCGATTTTATAACATATCAGATTTTCGTTCAACATTAGTGATGGAAACATTTTGAGTTAAAATAAATTTATCAGTCAAATCAGTTCAATTGTTTTTGTGAATATACATTAACGACAATTGACAGAAATGTGACGGAAAAACAAAATTTTATTTTTATTTAAATACGAATCATATAAGTTAAATACACATTTGTTCTAAATTCTTTGGTTTGATATACTGATTTCGATATCGTCAAAGTGGGCAGCAATTTTTGTCGTAGATAAAAAATAAAACACCTTTTTTACCAGTTTTGAAATAACTAATAAGTAGTAGGGTTCAGAGGTTATGACTTGGACTTTGGATGGACCCCGCTGAAATAGGGCTTCAATGAGAGATCTTAACGTATATACGAGTAGTCAGCTGTTAAAAAAGTTACAATGAGCGAGATACGCGTTATGGTTTTTTGTTGCAAAATTATTTTGAAAACGGTACTTTTTTCGCTTTTCTGTGAATGATGGAAAAAGTAGATAATGATTTTAGAGACAACAGTTAAGCGGATGATATTACGTAAGGATTAAGCATTAAAAAATTTTTTTTTCGCTGCGATCTTTAAAGGCAATTTTAAAAAATGCGGCAAAATAAAAATGTGATAAAATGTAGGAAAAAACTTTCTGAATTCGTTGAAATTTCGGTACTACATAGCCATTGGATTGCTTAATAAAATGCGCGTCCGATAGAAAAAATCTAATATGGCGACCTATTGCAAAACTGTTAAATTGAAATTTTGGAACGCTTGAATCTTGAAAAAAATATTGTAAATATTGTATAGGTAGGTAATAACAGTGTCTTACACCATGTCAATTTTAAAAATTTTTCATGAATATATTAAATTTTTATTAACGAAAAACTAACTAAGGATCGAAATTTTGTCAATTTTCAACTTGATCAGTTGAACTTCAGTGTGCAACAAACTGCATGTTTGTGTTTTCTATGAATGTCAGTTCCACCAAAAACTATATCATAACCCTGTTTCATCAAATGTTATAAAATGTCACTAAAAGTGTTAAAAGTATTAATATTATAAATTCAAGTATAAATGTATTCAAGTATAATCAATAGTCAATTCAAGTATAATCAATAAAACAAATCGTATATTGAAGATTAAGGTGAAAGAACTTGTACAACTTGTGTGTCTTCCTTATTATTCCTCTATTTGCTTATTTCTCTGTAACGAAATGCTATAAACCCATGATTTATTTTCGCAAAACAAATATAAATAGCAAAGGACTTAAAAGCTAATAAATTTATTCCAGGGTAAAATTGGATTTTTTTTCGAATTTTCGGAATAACAATTAATACCAATCCAACAAATGATTTTAGTTTTGACTAAGCAAGCAATTTCTGTATCTCTTTAAATGCTTCAGAATTCTATTGTATATGTAATTCAATATTTTGTAGCATATAGCTAGGAAAAGTATTTGTTTTAATAGGATATATCTTCTATATGGATAACTATATGCCTAATGCTTTTATATATAATATGTTCAAATAGAACAAATGTAAATAGTAGAATAGGTTTGTGTTTTCTATGAAAGTCAGTTCCGTCAAAAACTAATGGAAAGAACTTGTACAACTTCTAAGTGGTTCGTTTCCTTATATATGTCCAGATATGCAACTGGTAAGTGTGTCTTCAATATATATATATATATATATATATATATATATATATATATATATATATATATATATATATATATATATATATATATATATATATATATATATATATATATATATATATATATATATATATATATATATATATATATATATATATATATATATAAAGGGTCCGCCAATAGGGACGCTCGATCTTTGACAGCTCATGGCGGCCATGTTGTTTGTGGTAGAGTTGGCAAACGTAGTTGTTATTATTCAGTGTATCTTCACATGAATCACCATGAACCAATTCAGCCGCGAGCAACATGTGCAAATCGTTAAAACTTATTACGAAAATCATTCATCGGTTCGAGCAACGTTCCGCGCGCTCCGCCAATTTTACGGTGCAATTGATCGTCCTGCTGAGTCGACTATCCGTCGTTTGATTAACAAATTCGAGGCAACCGGTTCGGTGAACAATCAGCCAACACCGACGCGTCGTCGAAACGTCCGATCTGCCCAGAATGTCGCCGCTGTGCGCGATAGTGTGCGTGAAAATCCGCGACAGTCAATTTCACGTCGCGCACAGGAACTCCGCCTTTCGGAAACATCACTTCGCCGAATCTTGCATCTGGATTTGGGCATGCATCCGTACAAGATCCAGCTGACACAAGAGCTCAAAATAAACGACCATAGACAGCGCCGTATCTTCGCTGATTGGGCTTTAGAGCAGTTGGAAGTCGACCCCGATTTTGGTCGCAAAATCATCTTCAGCGATGAGGCACATTTTTGGTTAAATGGGAATGTCAACAAGCAGAATTGCCGTTATTGGGCCGAGAACAATCCACAGGAGGTCCACCAGGTCGCAATGCACCCAGCAAAGGTAACTGTTTGGTGTGGATTTTGGGCCGGAGGCATCATCGGGCCGTATTTCTTCGAGAACGACGATGGTGTGTCCATCACGGTAAACGGCGAACGATACAGATCCATGATAACGAACTTTTTCTGGCATGAAATCGACAATATCGATGTCGAGGATATGTGGTTTCAGCAGGACGGCGCTACGAGCCACACAGCGCGCGCCACAATGGATCTTCTGCACGAGCGCTTCGGAGGAATGGTTATCTCGCGCGGAGGCGACATCAACTGGCCACCGAGATCGTGCGATTTAACCCCAGTAGACTATTTCTTGTGGGGTTTTCTTAAATCACAGGTCTACGCAAACCAACCAAAAAACACTGATGCCCTCAAAGTCAACATACGCCACGCCATCGATGAAATACAGCCCGATTTGTGCGCCAGAGTCATTGAAAATTGGACTTCTCGTATGCGCGCCACCCAGCGAAGCCGAGGTGGACATTTGACCGATATTATTTTCCATACATAATGCCTTCGAATACTCTTTCAAACAAAAAATAAATTTCATTTATACCTCTCACACAACTTGCTTTATTTCATTTTAAAGATCGAGCGCGCTTATTGGCGGACCCTATATATGTCCAGATATGCAACTGGTAAGTGTGTCTTCAATATATATATATACATATATATATATATATATATATATATATATATATATATATATATATATATATATATATATATATATATATATATATATATATATATATATATATATATATATATATATATATATGTTGTATATGTTGTAATTCTGTTGTTCTTATATATATTTAATATTATATTTATGTAATCACACTGCCTTCCGTATCCTGTAATTGGGCTTATGCCTTTTATGCGTTGGATATGTATTTTAAATAAATAAAAAAATATATCAATAAATAAATAAAATCTAAATTCGACGTATAAAAGCCTAGATGTAGTTTTATCACTGTTAAATTTTAGCAAAAGCTAGACGGCGTAAATACTGTGGTGACAGATATATGAAATGGTATTTGCCACTTGTTAAAGATCTATCACGACATTCACTGATTCAGGACTAGCAATAAATCTACAAAAAAAATATATTCCGGTGCTTTGTTAAGTATCCGTGTTCCATGTTACACTATCATACAATACTTATTACAACTAAATACTTATCTGTATACCAAGCAACTAACCTACTAATATAATCAATAAAATATAATGTATCTATATGTATATGTGTATATGCATAAAAAGCTTTGATACTATCGCTTTCGTTTAAATATATAATCATTAGTTTTCTCGGCAGAGGGTGCAATGCACTGTTCCAAATTAAACAAAATTACCTGAAGAACACGATTATTCAATGTTACATTATCTCATGTCAACAATGGGAAGGGCATGAGTTAATTTGGACTGCCTATGTGTACCTACAATTAAGGGCGAAGCTATACGTGGAAATACGTAACAATAACTAAGAAGACTACTTTCGGCTTGAGCAGATATTTAAAAATAGTTTAAGCAAAAGTTATTATATTCCATAAAAAAGTTATTATATTCCATATAACTGTTAGAAAATATCACTTGCGAACAGTTTTGTAGGTACATGGTACTCTGATATGGTCATCATCACTACCCATTACGTATGCATATCTTTTAGCTATAAATGTGATTCATACGCTTTGTTAATATTTGCGGATAGGGTGAATATTATTTTAAAACATGAAAACCACAGCAACAAAAATTGTAATACTTATTCCAAAGAACCCTTATCCAAGATAATGTTACGGCATCGGCAGAAGAAATTGTGCACGATTTACTGAAAATTCCCTAGATATATGGAAAATCTGCACAATCTGGCAATATCGCACCCGAAGATGTGGCAATATCGCATCCGGGTGTAAGGAACAACCTCCTAGGGATGAAGTCTCAACCCCCTAGGACTATAAATAACGGATATACGCCCCTTTAGCTGCTTAGGTTTGCGGAGATACGCCTTCTTAGTTGCCCCCTTAGTTCTTCCCTTAGTTCAGATGATCAATTCCCGATGATAACAGGAATATTAATGGATTTGATGTTAAAAACGGTCGAAAACATGAACCTAATTCTTGGTTGCATATTATTTAAATATATTTTATTTTAAAAAAAAATTTAAGAAAAAAACTGTTAATTTTTGTTTCAGACAGAGTGAAAAGTTTGGAGTTGGTGTAAAAAACATTTTTTTAAAACATGTTCTAGTCGGTTTACATAAAAGTGAATAACCCAAAATTAAAGCTCAAAATAGAAATTTTTGAATTTACCTATTTTAATATGGCGGCCTATGCTATAGAACGCTCTTAAGATATTATAAAAAATAGTATAACCACGTTGGGCACCCTATATCTCAGGATCGGCAGAATTTTTGATACAGCAAATACACAAACAAACTATAAAAATACAAAAGGGATGATGTAACCTACCACAACTGGTCCATCTGTCTGTCCAGAAGAACTTAAAGTTGCTCCAAACCATTGACGGCTTTTTTCATCCAATACGCTGTGTCCAAATGCCTTGTGACCTAAAATAAAAATGTATTTCAGTTAGTACGTTGATACTGTAGTTAATATTTTTAAGTTAGAACTTAATAACAAGTAACAAATACGTAATATTAAGAAAAGTAGTTTTTTAAAAGTACTTTACTGGCAAAAAGTAAGTATGCATTTATTACATTCTGTTTCAGTAGATTTATATTAAGTTGGCGCTTTTGAGGATTCTATTCTAAATGTATCCGGCAGTGGCGTAGCTAGCTCTGAGGGGGCCCTGTGTACAAATTTCTCAGATGTGGCCATTTTCGGAAAATAAACAAAAGCACTCGTAGAAATAAAGTATAAAATATGTTCGAAAATCACAAAAACAATAAATAAAAAAACGACTCCAAAAAAACATTCTAATCGTCAAATAGGTACTTTTCTTACTTTGTTTTTGGCGAATATATTTATTATACCTATCGTCTACAACTAAAGATAATTTTAGTTTATTAGGTTCCTCTTTCCCTATGTTCAACAATATTGGTAAGTCCGATAACCTTGTATGTCAGCCTTGTAGCTCAGGGGCCATGTACCACTGATACAGCTGCTATATAGCGATAGCTACCTACGCCCCTGGTCTCATACAAGGTGCTGCAGTGGTAATATTAATTTAATTTAAAATAACGAGAAATAATAAGAATTTTTTAAAGCAATTTGCAGCTAAAAATAACCATTGGTGGAAGTGATTGTATAAATAACACTTTCTTTTATTGAAATAGAGGACATATGTGAAAACTCTTATTCACATAATTTATTATTTATTAAATAGCTTCCGCCCACTGCACACCGCTGTGTTCTAGATTTATAAGTTGACTATTGCAGTTCTGGTCCATCGCAGGAGCTCTGTCGATTTGGGTGTGAAACCTGTATGTAAATTTTACGATAAACACATTGACTTTGATATGTGAACTTAATGTCAATTAATTATTGAAAAATTACACATGACAACAAAAATCATGAACGGATTGGCAATTAATAAATCGAGTGTATGTATAATATAACTTTTAGGTACTATACAATAACTGCTAATCTTTGATTTATGTTAACTTTTCGTGGAATGTATTTAATATAAGATATATGAAAGCGAAATTGAATTTTAAGATTTAATGCTAGGTATTCATTGGCCAGTTGTAACTGTAACTTCAACGGTTACTTTAACCAAAGTTCGTTAATGTAGACGTCATTATTACTTCATTATTACTTCAGCAATCTTCCACTGTATTAGCACGTATCGGAGTCGTAGTGCTGCATTGAAGAGATGCGTCAGTTTCATGATGGCTTTGCGGGGCAACTCCTTAAGTATTTGTGCAGTTATTAGATCATAACTTGGAGCTTTCTTTGTACTAATATTATTTCTGATAGTGTTGGTGATCTCAGCAGGTGTTATTGGCTTAATTATCGTGTCATATCTGTTAGTAATTTGTGGTATCTCTAATATCCTATGCGAGTAGGCTCATGTCGCTGAAATGTATTTGCCAAGTGATCAGCAAATATTTCTGCCTTTTCTTCATCTCGTCGAGCCCAGCTGCCATCATATTTTCGAATGGGAGGGTCATGAATATGTGGCCTAATCAAGAATTTAGTTGCCTTCCAGAGGGGGTAATCGGTGCTTCCGTCAACCGATAACGCCCTAAGGAAATTTTCAAAACGTTCATTCTCTAATTCAATTTTTAGATTATTTAGCACTCGTTTGTCGCCTGGTGAACTAGTTTTTGCCATTTTCGGGCTTCCCTTTCTTTGTTCCAAGTCTCGAATTTCTTTCATGTAGTTCAAATCTGGGGTTTTTGGCTTCAGTGTGGGGGTGTTGTTTCACGCTGATTGCTGCAAGTCAACCATAAGATTTTCAACTTCATGGTACAACTGTTCTTGCTTTTTCAAGGGTACGATTAGTTCAATCCTCTCTTCAAGCTTTGCTCGAAATCCTCCCTAATCAGTTTTCCCGTAAATGAGATATGCGGGTTGCTGTTTGGTTATTACATGTTCACTCAATGAGAATAGAATAATTGTTCAATGGTCAGATGTTAGGTCAAAGCATTCTTCAATGTTGACATAAGCGGATGCAATATTGCGTAACACGAAATGTTCGACTAAGCTTGGCGTTTTTTCATTATCTGTAGGCTAGTATGTTGGTTTGCCGGTATATTGAAAGTGACAAGACATTGACTTTGCAGCAGTGTATAGTTGTCTTCCTTTCGGCGTTATGTTAGCAGAACGCCAATATGTGTGTTTGGCATTGAAGTTGCCTCCAATAATTAAGCAATCTCCTAATGACCGAAGGAAGTGACTGTAGTGTTCTTCTTTTTGCGCTTTTCCTGCTGGGCAATATATTGCGGCAATTGTGATGTCGTAGGATTTCATTTGGATTATCACTGTTGCCGCGTGGATTTCTGCAGTTTCGTATTTGGTATCTTCGTAGTGTTTTAAGTTTTCTTTGATGATCAGCGCTGTTCTGCCCTTTCCGGGAAGGTCTGGTCGAGCAGTGTGATAAACATTGTAACCTCTTATTTTGCAATAATTTGTTCTGGTCATGTTGATCTCAGAGATTAAGGCTATATCGATTTTATCGCTCCATGGTTCCACGGTTATAGTTCTTGGGCTCCTTTTATTAGCCTATTGGCATTCCAGGCTACTATTCTGACCGTGTGCGACTATTTTTATTTTTGTTACTTGCAGCTATTTTGTTGCTGTTTTCTATTTTGATTATTCTTTCAAGAATCATTTTATTCGTCTTTTCCTGTTAATCGAGTCTCATGTACCAATGAGATAATAATTAATATGCCATAATTAAGAGATTATAATAATAATTTTTCGAAAATTGCAAGGCTACGTGTTCATGGGAAGTTATGCGCTTACGACAACCATTATTTAACTCTATATAGAATAAGGTGTGCTAGCAAATAAGTTTCTCTATGTTTTTAACGTTTTATGCTCCTGTTCTCAATTTTCATAATGGGACGTTTTAAAAGTAAAACACAAAAAAGAACAAAAATATCTAAACCTCTTTTTCCTAATGGCATGTGGCGCCATCTATTCGAAAGATGCTAAAACTGCGAAATAGCGAGCGACTACAAATGGATTTATGTTCTTACTTATAGTTAGGGTGACCATATGTACTTTTTTTATTAGGACAGTACTTTCTTTTCAAACACTGTCCTACTGTCTTTGAAGGTTTATTTAGTACGCCTAAATGTACTTTTTTTTAAAGATACACAAAAGTGTGTCCTACTTCTTGTTTCAATAAAGAAACAAAATAATTAAACTGTTTTTGGTGTATATAGATTTGGTTTAACCCACTGTGCAGCCAGCCAATGATCGCCTTGCTGTAAGACAGCACGCAACGACGCGGTGCACGTAATCAAGCGTGCCGATACGTTTATGTCGCTGTTTTATTTTACCGCAGTTCGAACGCTATTTGACCAGCCGCAACGAATTCTTAGCATCTCGTTTGTTTACGTCTGCATTCGCTGTCGACTAGTCTTGATTTATCGATTTAGCTGAGCGTCTGGCGATTTCCTTGTATTTTTTCGTGTTCCGTGTGGAAGAGGTACATATTCTTATCTCAACATGTCACCGCCTCGAAGAAAATGCCATTTTAACTCCGAACTGCAGGCAGAGTATCCATTTATGAAAGTAAAATCAGATGTTTCACCGCATGTTGTGTATTGCGAAATTTGCCGAAGTGATGTTGATATTTCTAACAGTGGTCGCAGCACCATTAAACAACATTTGTCCAAGAAAAAGCATATTTTGGCTGCAAAGATGAAGTTGAACAGCAGAAAATTGGAAACCTTACTTAAAACTAAAAACTTCAGCTCGGAAAACATGTTGATTGCTGCCAAGGAAGGTACGTTTGCTTATCATACAATTAGGCATTTGCAAAGTTTCAGATCATTAGACTGTACGTCCAAACTGATAGTAAATATGTTTGAGCCTGCATTTGCAGCAGCTCGAACCAAAACTGAGGCCATTGTGAAAAATGTTTTTGCTCAAGAATCTCAGTCTAGATTAAAGATTGATCTACAAAAAACAAATTTTGTTAGCATCACGATCGATTCGTCAAATCATAAGGAAATTAAAGTTGTGCCCTTAATGGTAAGGTACTTTGATTATGAAAAGGGTATCCAAGTGAAATTACTTCAGTTGCGCGACTTACCTGGTGAAACATCAGAGCAGTTAAATGACTATGTGGTTAGTGCTTTGAATAACCAGAATTTACTTGACAAATTTATTGGATTGTCTGCTGATAATACGAATACAAATTTTGGCGGAATGAGAAGAAAAGGGGTGAACAATCTATTTCACAAATTAAATGCTTCTCTCCCTTGCTTGGAATTGGATGTGTGGCACACATTTTTAACAACTGTGTACAAAATGCGACGGACGTCTTACCAATTGATGTCGAGGTTATTGCGGTTAAGATATTTAAGCATTTCTATATTTTTACAGTCAGAGTGGATAAATTAAAACAGCTTTGCGATTTTGTTGATGTCGAGTACAAAAAAATGCTGTCTTTTTCAAAAATAAGATTTT
>CAXKVY010017454.1:0-20559 GCA_964058915.1 Tetropium fuscum | reverse complement strand
TACTAATATAATACACATACAATAATAACAAACAATCACAACAATTATTATTATAAACAGTCCCTATTTTAATATACCTAATAATAATCATTCAATACGTAACAAAAATTAAATGCATATTGACTATTAGGCGGAAAGTATATCACAAAAACAAGGTGAACAACTCATGTTACCCAGTTCATTGTTAACAGTTAACAGGTTTACTGTTAATATATTCAAATAAATCGTGTTCACTACTCTGTATTGAGATCAATCACTAATAAAAATATTTAAACCTATTAATTGAAGCATCATTCACAGCTCAAAGTTATAGCGTTCCTTTGCTCTAAGATTATGATTGTTGTAGTCGAATATATGTACTGTTAGTATAGCAAAATATTGGTATGCAGGTACCGAACACACTCACCCTCCTCGATATATCAACTTTTTACCTGATCAGTTACATAAACTTTAAAATAAATAGAAACTGAGAAAAATAAGTGAAAAGGTTTACCTGAGGATGATTATTTAATAGGATGGTAAGAGAAAAAAGTGTGTTTGTGAATTTATGAACTAATTTATTCAATTAATTAATAACGACGAAAAAGTGCCCTTTTTAGACGAATTAACTCATTTATAATGAATTCGATCACGGCACTCGGTAATTAAGTAAAGTGTAAAGTCAATGTTTAACGAAATTAAGCGAATTAAATATGCAAACCCCCCCAGTTTAAAAATCTAATTACTGATTAATATCAAAATTGGTTCACCAGAGAGCATTAGCATTTCGTGAGTACGTCCGCCAGGATATACGAAATCCAATCAAACTTTTCCATCCCTTGTAGCCACAGCCTTATATTTTTAGAGTAAAACCTCATAATCAGCCTCTCGAAACTGTCATCGAAATTCTCTTATATCTTTCGCCTTACTTGACATCTGTGTATTGCAATTTTTAGAAAGCCCTTCTTTGGCAACAAGAGCGCGAGGGTTGAATCCTTTATTTTTTATCGCCGGGGATAAGAGTAAGGTCGAAAGGGCCGATAGTCAGTCCGTTGTTCTTGGGCGGATTTGCAGGGCATGAACGCAGAGATGGGGACGAGGGCGAGGAAATTATTATTTGCGGAATAAATATTTACCCGCTCTCGGCTTCTCGGCTACATAAAAAGATTAGTATTTGCTTTTTAAAAACGACTTGCCATGAGGATAACTACAAGAATAACAAAGGTCCGGCTCAGAGGTTCGCATCAAAAGGACAGACACAGTGTGTGACTCATTGATGCTTAAAAAACGAAACAGTAAAAGTCAAGATATTTTTCGCATTTAATTGGTTGAATAGGTTGTTAAAATCAGAGACAATCATGTTATTAATGTTATCTTGAATATTATATTTTTAGCTAAAATTAAAAGCTTAAAAAAGATCCCAACAATGATATTTTAAAAACTATACAAAGCATATAAAAATACAGTAACTAACCTAATAAATAAAGCGAAAGCTAATTATTATAAGCAAAAAATTTAAGCAAATACTAAAGACTCCAAACCCTTGTCGGGCGTAGTGCAAGAACTAAGTGGCACGGAAAAAAAAAGCTCGATTCTATAAAAAACGAAAATAGTGAAATAATATCAAAAAGAACGTAGCTAATAAATTTAATAAACGATTTGTTCAAATGTGCAGAACCCTTGCGGAAAAAGAAACAAAGACCCGAACTATAAGACCTCTACAAATCGGCTTCCTAACTCTACGGTGTTATCTCAGGTAGACGCCAAAGAAATTAAAGTCGTGATCTCCAGTTTGAAGAATAAGAAATCTACAGGCACAGATGGAATCCGAGCTGAAGCAATTAAGTCAATATCTAATTATATCGACGAACCGAAAAAACACGTCGTCATTGTTACACCCTGTAATGAATAAAACAAAATTTCTTTACAAAACTCATAGAACATTCACCTTCTTAAATAAAGAGGTTATCATACAAAAAAATATATACTATTTGTATGCCTTATTTTGTTATGTATTATGAGGTTTTATGACTTGCACATCAATGTTGTTTGAACTTCTGTTTTTATTTATATCCATATTAAAGATATCAGCTTAAACTATATTAATTTCCGTATTACACTATGCATTTATTATGTTTGGCGTAATTGGGAATTGTTCGCTGGATATGTATTTTCTCATTATTAAAATTGCCTTCGTAGCGAATTTGTTACGTAATTAATTTAAAGAGTCCTGATTTCCTGGTAAACTAAGGCCGTTAAGGCTGTGTCTCAAATAAACGCCTCCATTAAATCCACTGGCCCCAGGGGTCATAAGTTATAGCTTATTAGATGTCATCACAGAACTGCAGTAAAAAATTGATTGCTACATTTGCCCCATAAGCCGTAGGACCGTCTTTCTGTTAGGCGATTCGTCATCATATTATTATAGCCGCTCAATAAAATCCCCTGAAATATGATGAACTACAAAACTCGACGGCTATATTTTGATAAAAAATATAGGCCATCGGGACGTACCACTCTTTGACAAATGGAATATGCATGTGAATGGGGAGTTTTTCAATGTTCTATAAGAATCCAAGGGAATAATATGGACCTCTGCGAGGGGTATTTTACTGGTATATGCAAAGTAAGTGCTTATTCTTATAACAAGCAGAAACATTTAGGAATTTCCTTTATATTTCGCTTACATGTGATCATGTGCATATCTTTCCTACCGTGAAGGGGAATATGGTTCTATTATAAACTATCCATTTTAGGGGGAAATGTGTAGGCCATATTTATAGTCAATTTAATGTTAATTTAGTTAAGAGTTTAATGTTTAGTTTAGTTTAGAAATTATATTTGAACAAATATAAATAGTAGACTAGGTTTGTGGATTCTAAGAATTTGAGTTCCGTCAAAAACTGATGTCATAAAACGTCACTGCAAGTGTTGGAGTATTAATATTTTAAATTCAAGTATAAATGATCAATGAAACAGGTCGTACACCGCTCTGAAGATCCTCAAGGATGGTGAAAGAACTTGTATAACTTCTAAGTGGTTCGTTTCCGTGTGTATGTCCAGATATAAGAGGCTGGTTCCGGTTAACAAAATAAATTGTAATCATTATTTGTAATCTACTTAAAATTATAATAAATCTTCCACCCTCTCACCCTTATAAAGTAACGCGATTTTTAAAGAGGTATAAAAAGGCGCACATTCGTCCCGACAATAATAAACCGCTTTCTCTATATGTGTAATATTAAACCTAATAAATAAACCTAATAGAAAAAAATATTATATATGTAATATTAAACCTAATAAATTCAGTCATATCTATACTTAAGTTCAGATATTATCCTGATTTTCTTTGACTACTAAAAACTGCTCTACTATAAAATGACTGCCCCCAAATCAAAATAGTACAAACCAAGATTGTACCATACTTTGAATATTATAATTTATTTCAGTTTTTAAATACTTGACATATATAAATGATTTTGTTACAATTGTATCGTCAGCAAATAAAATAAAGTTTTCATTCAAGGCAAATGGGTGATTTATATAAGTTGAGAAAAGTGTCGGGCCTCACACAGATCCCTGTGGAAATCCATGTTTTGTGAAGGTGTGAGTTTATATTTTGCGAAGATACATTAGAAGATTAGATACATTCTTATTATTATTATTAGAAGATTACATTAGAAGATACATTATTATTATTATTAGATACATTATTATTATTATTATTAGAAGGTTACATTAGAAGATACATTAGAAGAATATTAGAAGAAAATGGAGAGAACGCAGTAAACGATGTTACCATGCGAAAAAAGATAGAGAAGCCCGAGAAGAAGCCATGGAGAGGCGGCTTCAAGAATACACACCACCGATCACCCCTGTTTATGATCAACCTGTCATTGAGCATAGCGGAATAAAAACGAAATAAAAGAACTGAAAGAAAAACTGAATAAGTCTGAAAGAAATTATAAAAAGAGGCTTACCAGAAAACAAGAGAAGGCGCCTGATACACCAAATAAAAAGTTACAGATATGCTTCAGGGGCAAAAAGTAATTCAAGAAGTAAAACGACAGTTGGTGTTAAGCGAAGTTCTCCAAGCACAAATAAAAACTAATTACACTGAGAGACAAACATGTAGTGAAAAACGAAATTTTGTTCGTTGCATTTCTGGAAATATGGTTTAAAATACAGATTTAACTGCCTGTTAGGGTCTATTACGTCGAAAAGATTACTTAAAAAGGGGATCTCTGTACAAATTGCAGTTAATAAACGAAAAGCATCATTTTATCGTATTAAATAAACTGTACAAAAGTTTTTTGAAGACGATAAAATGAGCTGCATGTGTCCTGGTAAAAAAGACATAGTCACATATAAAAAGGTTAAAAAACAAAAGCGCTATTTTAATGATAGCGTTAAAATTATTTACCAAGAATTTAAAAGTGCTAACCCACAAATCAAAATAAGTTATCCTACGTTCAGTAAACTCCGTCCTTTCTGGGTTTTATTCCGTAATGCAAAATCACGATAAACGTGTTTATGCGCAGTCCACGAAAATTTTAGTTTACTGACAAGTAAATTAAAAGCAATGAAAATTGTTAATTGCAGAACACCTACTGATTTACTTAAGGAAATCTGTTGCGATAACTTGACAGAAGAATGTCTAGATAGAGTATGTGTAAAATGCAGGGAGAAAGACATTACTGTCCTCAACTTTAACAAACATGATCTGGGAACTTATGACAAGTGGTGTGCGAAGAAGGTGGTAGTGATAATTAAAGGCGACAAAAAGTTATGCCAAAAGACAGTTAAAGAGACAATAGAATGTGAACAAGAATACATCCTTCAACAGCTGAAACAGACAATTCCAAACTTTTTGGTTCATACTAAAAATATAAGACACCAATACCATGCAGTGGACCAAATAAAAAAAGACTCGCCTCTGCTGAAGTGTTAATCCATATCGATTATTCTGAGAATTATTTATGTAAATACGGCCAAGAAATACAGTCAGCACATTTTGGTGGATCCAAACCCCAGGTCAGTCTACATACTGTAATCGTATATTATACCGAGCTCAGTGGCGCTTCAACAAACTTATCGATATGCACTTTATCGGAGAATTTAAGGCACGATCCAATTGCGATTTGTGCACACTTAGACCCGATCGCAAATGAGATTCACAAAGTGGTACCAAATTTAAGAGTTGTACATTTTTTAAGCGATGGGCCAAGTACGCAGTACAAGAACAGAAAAATGTGTTATCTAATGGCAACTTATATTTCCAAAATAATGAAAGTAGACATTTTAAGGTGGAATTACAGCGAATCAGGACATGGGAAGGGTGCCCCAGACAGTGTCGGTGGTTGCTTGAAAAGAACAGTGGATAATTTGGTTGAACAGGGAAAAGACAATCAAAATTTTGAAGTCCTCGTCGAACAATTAACAAAAAATTGCAAAGGAATCAGTTGTCTTCCAGTTAGCAGTTCAAATATATTTAAAAAAGACCGTCTTTTACCAGCACATTTAAAACCATTTTAAGGGACTATGTCAATTCACGAATTGGTTTGGAAAAAGATAATGAAAATGTTCTTCATGCACGAATACTTACCTGCTTGCAATGCAAGGTCAACGAAACTTGTCCCCATTTCGGATTGGGTAACATCAGTTTCACTGGTGTAAATTTTGAAAATGGAGTATCCTTTTTACATTTAAAATTTATTCCTCAACATAAAATTAATTCGTATAGTATTGTTTTTTATTTCCTTTGGTTTGAATTAATTGGAAATTATCGTTATTAAAAAAGTTGAAAGTTGTTTTCCTTATCTTTTATCAACACCTCCTCAGGGTTCAAAAATAATCACGAACCCAACAAGTCCTGATGAGGCGGGCCCATCTGATGTTTTGTAGCGTCTTCATTATTCAGATGTATACTCTGATTCCGAAGACGATTTGCCTGTATCTTCATGGATCGATAAACACAACAACAAGGAAAATTGGTGCCCTAAGAATCATTTTCTCGTTAATGTGAACGATTTTGTGGTAGTTAAACTGTCTAGCAAGAAATCCTTCAAACACTATGTTGGTTTGGTGATAGAAATTGATTTTAATAAAGAATTCATGGTAAAATTGGAGAAATGTGGACTGAATCAGTTCAAATGTCCGGAAAAGATGATATTTGATTAATATTCCATATTGAAATAATATTAGTTTTGTATGTAGTTTTGAATTTTTACATAATGTAAGCTTCATAATCTCATTTATGTTCATTACTGCTCAGTAGAAACCCAGTTGTAATAAAATAATGTTTTATTTGTAACATAAGCCTATTTATAATTCTTAGATCTTCTGTTAAAATTATCTCCCCTCCGTTAAGAGGCATTTTAATTTTTTCCAAATATTGTCTTTAAAAGTTTTTTTTAAGCTCGGTTATTTCTCATAACTTAAATAATATATATAATAAAACATTTATCCGATCACTTAAGTAAAATAAAAAAAAGTTTTATTTAAAATTTTATGTACGGGGAAAATCCACAAGTTCACGAGAATGACCCTTAATACAACTGCTGTGTTTCTTGATAATCTTTTATGATGCTTCCTATTTCTGCATTTCTTGTATTTATTATAAATTTGTATATATCAACGTCTTGTTTGAATGTGTGTACTGAGTGGTGTACCACTTACAACACTTAATATTTCATTTCAATATATATATATATATATATATATATATATATATATATATATATATATATATATATATATATATATATATATATATATATGAAATGAAATGCTACAAACCCAAGATTACTTTTCACAAAACAAATATGAATAGCAAAGAATTTCAAAGCTAATATATATATATATATATATATATATATATATATATATATATATATATATATATATATATATATATATATATATATACCTCATTAGAAGTATGTCAGGGCGGATTCAGGCTGTAATCCGAGCTAGAGGTGGCAACACAACCTACTAGGGATCAGCTCACATAATTTTATTTCTTTGTTTTCCTTTGTTTTCTTGTTAATTAAAAAATGTTTCTTCTCACCCTGAAAGTTTTTTCAATTGATTTCTGTATGGTGCGATAATTTTGAACCAATGCATCTAAAGACATGGACCAAAAAACAAAATGTAGGAGAGGAATGGTTCTTAACAAAAATTGGTATTAAAATATTAATATAAATTGGTTAAAGAATTTGGTTACGAAATTATTACGAGTGTTTTAAAATTAGGGTTATATAACAACCTTTTAGTTAGCCCTGTATAATACCGAAACCGTCCTCAGTTAACAAAAGACTGGATATGCAAGTTGAAATTAGTCGTTTTATCTATATCTATATCTATATCTATCTATATATATATATATATATATATATATATATATATATATATATATATATATATATATATATATATATATATATATATATATATATATATATATATATATATATATACCCTATATAAAAATAATAATATAATATCTCTACCCCTCATGCAATGCTTAGCACAGAAGTCAAAGACTTAGGCGGGAGAGGGGGCGGCATATTATTATTTCGCGAGCCGCGTGTGAGATATATATATATCTACTATACTATTATCTGGCAAGTCTGATGATCCATTTCAGTTCTGACCGATGTGTCCGCAGCTTGATGCCTTTTCGTATCCGACTGACGCCTTTGAGGAAAAATATTTTATTATTTTTGTACTATAAATTTCTTGATATAACATTATGATGGATTCTCCAACGTGCGTAAATCCCGCAACTGATACACGAGGCAACTTAAAATTCTCCAAGTCGAGATGGAACATTGTGATTGTTTTGAGTGAAATCCTCACAACCTACACTACACGGATGATAAATTAACTCCGTCCACGCTTAAATAAATCATGAAAGGCATCTGCTGCTCGCAATTCAATTTATGTAGTAAAGCCCGAGGACCGTACTAGATACTTAAGGTATCACACGGACATTTTAATCCAAACCAATGCTATTTATTTAGTGGAAACGTACTCATAGATAAAAGCCCTTGGATGGAACCCAGTAGCGCTCTATATTATTGGAACTGCAGCGGTGCATTCAGTGATTCATTACTTGGCGTTCAATGGAATGTCTGCTAGGTGAGTGCCAGAACCCTTCGAGCTGAGCATATGGAACTGATAGAGCGGTTTTAATCAATTAAGTTAATGCGGTGTAATAAAGAATGCGGTTTTTGGCCGAATTGGAACCGGTTGTGACAAATTGGATTGATATAGTTACGATTTCTGTCAGATTAAAGAGCATACCGAAGGCTTCTTTACTCTTGAATAAAATTGGTGACAGTTTAATAACTAAGGTAGGTGACTACAAAATGCGCATGTTGGCAATATGACAATTGGTTGTAGTTTGGTTATTTCACTAAAGATTACAGCACATATTATACGCATAGTTTACCATTATGCTACTGTAATATCTAAGCTAAAAATCTGATTTGTAGGTGACTAGAAACGAGTGATATAACTGAGAATCTGACGCAATTGAGTAACTCGACTTCGCCTCGATTTTACAAACTACTCCAATCTTGCCTGTTATTTGCTACATATTTGTCTAATTTATGGACAAAGAAAATGGCGAGCCATTTTACCGAAATAAAAATAAGATTACAGTAAGATTATGTAAGAGAAATGAACAAGGGAGAAATATCCGAAGAGAATACAGGCAGAATTTCGAAGAGAAAGGACATTATTTTTAACATTGGAAATATTTAAGGGATCAATCGTGTAACGTAAGATATAGGGGGACATAAACAGAGAATATGAAACAAATATTCGGCACGACCTCTGAACGCAGGGCTGATCCGATAGGGATAATTTTGATGTGGTTGTGTAGGTTGGACCTTTATGCATCGAAAAGAAGTAATCCGGGCATTCTAAGTTTACGGGGCCGGCAAGAGGGAGAAAACTAATACGTACTCTACGTTTTGATTATTTTAATAAAATTATGTCGAAGTAAAATTATTTTGTGGCAAGGGTGGGAAGGGACATAAGTAAAGCTCTATTATCGAAAATCTATCAAGGGGGTCTGTTTTCTATTCTTATCTACCACTGATAACTGCTCTTATCTTTTCTTACACCAATAAGGGCTCATAGATGATCACTGGAAGCTGTTTTTTATTTGTCTCGTTATTACTTGCATTTTTGTAACATCGAAATAACCTAAAAAGCCTTTAATGGGTGGTCATAAAAATGTAGTAAGATACCTTTGTCACCAGAATTTCTATTAAAAATATATATTTGATTTTATAAGATAGGGTAGGGCAATAAGGCCAGTCATCTAATAAGGTCGGAAGCAGTTTTCGTTAAAACGAAATTCTGTAATTGTACTCTTAGTGCCATTTTTGTATAAGACGCCTAACACAAGCGTGAATAATGCAAAACACTTAAACATAGAGCGTCGATCCGCTGCGAACTGCATTTTCTCAGTTCATTGAAACGTGTTTCTCAGTGACGTTAGAAACGTCGTTATAAAATAAGTTATATTTATGTTTAGATAGTAATATGTTTTTTGGCACCGTATTATTATGTATTAAGGGTTTTGTGAGCAATAACTTCAACGAAATATTTTGAGTGTCAGATTCAGATAACCTTAGAAAGTTCAAATGTACTAGATATGTAATAAAGCCACGGCCTTATTGCCTGAGTAGTAAGGTAGCATAAAAATTACTATCAGGTAATAAAGGCGGCCATAAAATAAATCTTATTGTCAGCTTTCTACATTTTGCAGTTATGGATAAGAAAAATCATAGCATAAGAGCAAAGTGAATAGAAGAAAGTATGGCAAAAGCACTACAACTTTTAAGAGAAGACCATTGACGGTCTAATTACGTATCTGATTTGGTAATAAGGCCGAAATGCAAACTTTTTATATTTTTTTTCTTATTATACATATATTATTTTTTACGTTTCTACATCCCTCTTATTTGTAATAGTACATGTTTATTAACTATTTATTTCATGCTCTAAAGAAAAAAATCCTATTGGTAATAAATGTTGTTTTTGTACTAAGCCGGCTTATGTTATGTTTTGAAAAAGTGTGAAAATATAATATATAAATGATATCTTACTATCTGTAGCCTAATAGCTTCTTGCAGTAGATGGTTATTCCATACATTTATTATATACACAAGCCGATTTCAAATAGATTATCCCGAGGAATATCCGCATTTTAGTAATATATTTTTGATTATTATAAATCTTTTTACGAAGAAAACCGGTAAAATTATTATATTTGTATTTGTGGTAAATAATTTCAATGTTATTAATTTATAAGTGTAAAATAAAATAGGTTTAAAGTTTAATACAATTTATTAAGCCACCGCGTAAAATATATAGACTAAAAGTGAGCCACTTATAGTTATTGGCACTATCATTTTATTCAACGCCCTATAGAAGTCAAGGCATAACAGTTTTTTCGCATTCTGTTTGTACCAATAGAACAGTGCAGTTAATTATTTCTAATTTAATGAC
Organism: Tetropium fuscum; assembly: GCA_964058915.1. Taxonomy (NCBI): domain Eukaryota; kingdom Metazoa; phylum Arthropoda; class Insecta; order Coleoptera; family Cerambycidae; genus Tetropium; species Tetropium fuscum. Next base: position 10,053 of record CAXKVY010017454.1, on the reverse strand, counting down.
GCTCATTATCTGAAGCTGTCTTGGTCTAAATGCTTCAGGTTTATTAGAGGTAAGGGTAATTTCTTTTCAGTTATATTTGTTATTCCTATTTGTGTCAATGTGCCAGCATTACAAGATTACAATTGATTTAAAAACTATTTCTAGCATCCGGATTTTCTAATCCTACAATTAAATTTATATGTAAATTTACCCCGTGATGGTAAAATGTTAAACTATTACCAATTCTTGTATGTTGTATATCCCTTAAAAATCGACGGACGCTCCATTACGTAAGTATCAGTAATAAAATATACAGCATCTTAATACTAATTGCGGTCTCGGTAGTACAGGAATGTTTTGGTTTACTATTGGCCCGAAAGGGTCGTTAAAATAATATCGCTTCAGAGGTCTTATGGTTAGTTTTAAAATCTTATAGTTGGCATTGAGACCCAAATAATATACATTACGTTGCTTTAGTGTCCGTTTTTGCCATGCAGGTGATCCGAGGCACTAAGTTTATATTTTCAAGTTACTGGATAGCTTAAATAATCCTGGGAATTGGGTTTTTTTTCGGATGATCAAATTTGCATTGGGTTGTATTTTTCTCTGTTCGTGTAGTGTTTTAAAATGACAGGCCAAAGTGGTTGTATTTGTTATTTCCGCGGTCGTAACTGGAAATTTTATTTGTTCATCTGAAATGGTCCCCATTATTGAACTTATTTTATCCTCGTCTGCAATGGGAATGTTTAATATATCAATGACGGACAAATTTTCAAATAAATATTCGTATAATATCTTGGTTTGATTTTGGCTTACAATCGAGCACTGTTTTTAGTAAATTATGGAAATTTTATTCAGTATTAAAGTCACTATATCCCAGTGAAGAGGTGTTTCATTTTATCCATGATAACTGCATTAATTTCGAATGTGTGAGAAAATTGCTTGATGGCGATTTCTCTATTATTTTTATTATCGGGTTCTATTTAAAACTAAATAATTACATATAGGTATACAGGGTGAATTTGAAATACATGCAAATTTTTTGAACCTGTAATACCAGAAAGAGTAACAAATGGATCCTGGGTATTCAAATAAACAATTCGATAGATGAGGTATCAATAAAAAAAAAGTCTTGTAGGGACAAACTAACTTTGCTTTCGGCGGCGGTGAATAGTTCGCTTCTATTGGCAAGCAAAATATATACAGAGTGCATATTTAAGCATAATCTTCAATATTTTTTCCCATCTTTTTTTAATGACTATATTTGTCATTATCTTTAAGTTATTCGCATCTATTTCAAATTCACCCCATATACGGCTACTGCAGAAAGTTTCATGTTACGATCTTACCACGAAATATTGGGCAGTAGATATACTTTCCGCACTATACTAATGAAGACTAATTCAAAACCTCATACTTCTGAACATGTATTTTTTACATATCAAAATGTATTGTAAAACATAATAAATTAAGTGGATACTTAAGGAAAATAATAATAAACTTAAAATAAAAAGTGCTGTACGGGTTTGAACCAGGGCACCACGACCGTGAATCTAAATGCAGTCCCGCTGTGCTAAAAACACATATAACTTTATCTATCCGTACAAGGTCTACTTTTTTCGTACACTATTAGCTAATATTTCCGAAATTTTCTGACGAAAATATTAAATATTTTTATAAATATAGTAAACACAATAAATGCCACTTATATCTCGACCCATGCAGTACACTTTCTTCACGTTTTGTTACATTTTCCTCACGTTTCAGACTCTTTATATTATATACTACTTCAAAGGTATGTGTTGAGATAGTAACCTTATTTCTTAGGATGCCTAGCGGAGGCGGTGCATAGCGTAATAATTTTGCTCCATTGTTGTGCAAGAGAGGTATGCTTGGACGGTTAGTTACACTTCGATCAGAACATTGGGTTATATCCCCAAAGGGGACAGACAGGGAAATCGTTATATACATTGCTTATCGACCAATGGTGATGTTATTGCAGAGTCTTATGCATATTATAAAATTCAACTATCACAGAGAGCATAGAATATTATGATATTCTATTTTGCCTCTTAACGATGCATTCATGATCAGAGAAGTTTACGTTACACACTCTGTGATATGTGAGTTACTATAATATTTACTTGTCTCGATATCGCTTTTATCTAGCGGTAAAGCGACCCTTTAGAAATATATACCACTCTAGTTTAAAAATTGTATAATTGTTATTGTTTATGTTTTTAACATTTTAATAATATTGTCGGATATGTAGTATTTTTTTAGGGTTACTAAGACTCTACTGTCCGTCTGTCCGTCTGTCACAGGTTGTATCTCATGAACCGTAAGAGTTAGACAGTTGAAATTTTCGCAGATGATGTATTTCTGCTGCCGCTGTAACAACAAATATAAATAAAATATATACAAAATATAAAACAGAACAAAACAAATATTTAAGAGGGCTTCCATATAACAAATGGGCATGGACCTGAATCTGTATGCTACTAAATGCCGGAGTCGCCGGCTATAATACCTTCTTGCTGGTTATAACTATTGTTGCCATATCATTCAATTACTTCAGTATCCGAAGAGATAGTTGAAACGAGGCGTTACCCTTCCAGTTACACCATGTAGAGTTCAATGTTTATGTGCAGTGAGAGTACTGGCACGATATACGAGGTGTTTGCTCCTGTATTATAATATACACCGCGATGTCTTCACATCGCGAACATTTTCTACCGCAAACTTCCCATCGCCCTCATGGGATATTTTGAAGAAACAACTTAAATTCAGACATGCTGCGGCGCTATTTGGCGCTATCAATTAAAATAATTGGCAATGTTTTATTCATTACGTGGTGTGTCCACTTGTCAAACAAACAAAGTTGCACGCTGCGCTCGCACCGGCCCGCTTAATCCCCTTCGAAACTGGTATTTTGCAACTTGTAGTTAGACTTTATTGTCTTGATCTCTGCGAGTTGTTATATTGAGTTAGCAGATCCGTTGTCACGTCTATTCGATGTTCGGTTTTGTCCTGGGAGGGCCATCATTACACTTGCAAGCGACCTCGCCGTGACACGTCCTGTCGTCCTCGCATCACCTCAAGTTCTAACGGCTCTCCAGCGGTCCAGAGGGGCGGACGTGGACGGGGCTGTGGGGACCCACGGAAACAAATTGGAAACAAAAGTTGGGAGAAATATATTTTAGAATTTTTTTTCGCAGTTGTATATAGAGAGCTGGCTCCCCGGGGAAATATAAAAAATATGGTTCTTGCTTAAAGTTTAACGCCTTTCCTCGAAAATTTAAAATACCGTGTTACTAGTCTCAGTGTATAATGGTAGCCATGGGGAATAACGGGGGACAAGTCTCAACTGATGTTAAAATAATGCAGTAATTAGAGTATCAAATACACCCGTCTGTGATCTTCTTGATTGAAAATAAACACGAAAGAATAAATTGTCTTCTTAAGCCTATGGGACCTACACGTTTCTGTCTAATATTCTTGACAAGTCGATTTTAATTTTTAATTCCACTCATTTTGATGTACATATAATACAATAAGATGGCGCTCCAGGTGTTCCTGATATGACGTCATCGTTATTTTTTTAAATGGTACATATAGCACACTTTATATCTATTTTGAGACACATAGGTTTAATCGAATTAATAAAAATTTAAATTTAATACAAAAATACTGCATTAAAATGAACAATTGGAAGAAGTGTACTATGGCTTTATTGAACTAAAACTCTAACTGACAGTAAATAATGTAAATAATGTTATTACTGTAAGGTGACAGTGAATAATGTGTGTGATATGTTCATTTGAAATATCGTAAGAACCTGCGTCAGTCAGTCAGTAAATAGTAAACAGGATTGAAGAAAAGTATAGAGAGCAAGGCACTGTTAGAAGACTTCCGAGAAGTGGGCATACCAGAGTTGTTAATTATTAAAATAGTGTAAACGTTTTGTTGTCCATCCAAGAAAATCGGCATTCGACGACTCGAGGACTTGCAGGTGAATATGAAATTTTTTCAGTTCACAAAATTCTGAACAGCAGCAAAAAATGTCATCCGTATAAAGTTAAATTAATACATGAGTTAAACGAAGATGATCATGTGTTAAATTTTATCAAGAAATGTTGGGGAGAATATGCATGAATTCTAATTATTTGAAAAAGTCCATTTTATTTTCGGACAAATACCTAAAAAAGATAAAATGTTTTGATATTATAGGAAGTAGCATTCTGGGGTCATAATTCTCTGAGGAAACTTTAACCAGAGACACTTATTTACATATTCTACTACTTAATCCCTACACTTGCCGTGTTGTTCTTTAATATTGAGGATCCTGAGTTCCAGTCAATGAAATATAGTAGCAGCAAGATATATCTCATTATGTAATAAATGTCCGCCATATTTACACGAGGTGTTCCCTGGGCGGTGGGTTGATCTAAGAGGGTCTATGGAATGGCCTACTCAATCGCCTGATTTAACCCCTGATTTAATTGGAATTTTTTCCTTGTTGATACTTGAAAATAAAGGTTTACTCCAAAAAACTGAGGAATCTGGAAGAACCGAAGGACGAATTCGACACCACATAAGAGCAGTGTCTCCGATTATCATTTTAAGTAACGTGTGAGAGGACACATTCAATCATTTAGAGTTGTGCTTAAGAGAGAACGGTTGCAATTTTGAAAAATTTTATTTACATTAATATTTACTTATATCTACGTGTCTATTCCATTCTAAAACGTCATTATTAACAAATATTGAATATATCCGTTATTTTCCCAAGGCACTGTATATTAAAAAATATGGCGAATTTCTTGATATATTAGAAAAAAAATTATACCTGAAAATTTGTTAATAAATATTATCGAGTTTAAAGTAGATATATTTAAACTTTTCTCTTATTTTTCTAGGTAAGTCATATGTGGTCTACCTCGGCTATTAATTACAGTGGTGAGTACAGCTAAGCATTTTTTATAAATAATAAAGAATACAGACGAATGCTGTATTTTATTATATAAAGCTTTGTTATATAAAGCTTTATAAACTTTGTAAGCTTTGTTATATTTATTCTATAAAGCTTTGTTATATAATACAGACAAATTCTCGTAAAAATAAGCCTGAAAAACCGATAAAGGTTAGTGGGTTTAAAAAATTAAAATATCATAAAAGCAACAATTATTGTTATAACCCGCACACAGTAAACACTTCTTAAAAATTACTATGCTAAATCTGACGATATATTGCCTGTCATGTATTTATTGTTATGTATTTAATGTTTAGGTATTTATTGTTATGCCCAAATTTATAACATTTTCTTAAATTTTCCTATATTAATTACTATACCTATTTTTACTTTTCTTGGAGAAAAATCTGAAACGTAGCGACCGTATTCAAGTGCCTTTGTAAACTCTTCGCATTATTATCCGTAGTGAAGGAAGTATATCCATAAAAAACCACTTCCTCGGTTACATTGTCTCTCCTAATAATAATAATAATAATAATAATAATAGCTACCTGCTAACCAATCATGTATTGTCATTATTTACGATTTTTAAATTTTCACTACAGTTTATTATTTAAAACATTTCACATATTAAATTTTTAATCTTTGCACCGTTGTATACACTTCATTTTTGCTATGGACACACACCTCCATTTTAGCGGGGACGGTGATCAATCGGCTAGTGCACTTTGCTCCGAGATCATAATCTCGCATACCATTTTCAGAGATGCTTCAGTGTACATTTATTTTTAATGAGACATAGTTTAAGTCAAGACATAAGCTTTTGTCTTTGATATTTCAAGTATGTATGTATTTATATATATATATATATATATATATATATATATATATATATATATATATATATATATATATATATATATATATATATATATATATATATATATATATATATATATATATATATATATATATATATACATATATATATATATATATATATATATATATATATATATATATATATATATATATATATATATATATATATATAAATACATACATATATATATATATATATATATATATATATATATATATATATATATATATATATATATATATATATAAATACATACATATATATATATATATATATATATATATATATATATATATATATATATATATATATATATATATATATATATATATATATATATATATATATATATATATATATATATATATATATATATATATATATATATATATATATATATATATATATATATATATATATATATATATATATATATATATATATATATATATATATATATATATATATATATATATATATATATATATATATATATATTAAAATGACTTTTCTTATAAAAAAGTGATTAATATAAACTAATAGGATTTTACGGAATATTGCTGCAAATCCCCAGTTCCGAACAGTAATTACCCTTATCGCTTGTCCAAACTTGTTATCTCTCATTACTCCAATTAAGGTAGAGGCGGAAAATTGCCGAAGGTGAAGCTTTCCGGGCGGGCCCGCTACTGCCGGCATCAGTCTCCGTTTCGCATGGGCCCTCTCCTTGACAACCTTTACACCAATTACACCAAGACGTATTCCGCGTCGCCTTTTGCCCAGGTACAAATCAAATCTTCCAGCAATTAGCCATCACGGCTAACAATTTACTAATAGAAGTTGATATCCTCTCGGAAATTACCCGACTTCATTTATGTTCACTTCAGCAACACGCAGTCTACTTTAGATTAAAGCAAACTAAATTCATTAAATTGTTATAAAGTTAGGAACTTTATGTTGAATTCCTCTGCTAAATCGTCGACATTAAGTATTTAAGTTGTACAATGCAGTTATATTTAAGTGCATTCTCGCCTTAGATCGAATCAAAATTGTTACCCTGTGATGGTCTTAAGAAAAAAGTATACTCGTATGCAGCCAATTATCTGATTGTCATTTTTCTCAAATGGGCATGGGCAAAATTTATTAATGACGTCTACTAAGTATGTCTTAATGTAGTCGTTCTAATAACAAACCAACGTCTTTAACTCATATCTCCGTCTGGCATATAAAGGGGCGTATTTCAGAAATTATTGTATAACAGGAGAGCCGTTTCAAAATTACGGCGCCAGTCAAACTCCTTCCACAATGAGGCAATTGGGAGTTTTTGACTGGGTATTTCTTGTCATTTGCGGACCGGTCTCGGAAAACTGTTACACTAAAAAATTGCTGTATTCACCGTCGAGTTTTGGAAAAAAATATATGGAAAAATAGGAGATACGCCTTTTTGTGTGCGTTTCATTTTTAGGATATAAAGTTATTGAAGAAAATAATACGCCCTTTAAAAATGTTTATTTTTGATATACAATTTATAAAATGAACAAAGTTTTAACGATAGAACAAAAATACTAATTTTAACACAATGCCGATATAGCATTAAATCAGCCTTAAGTAAACTTAAAAATAAAATAAATTCTAACGAGGAAAAAAATTGCTCTTTATTAACCCTAGGGGGGTTAAAAAGTGTCAACAAGTTAACTATTGGCCTTGTATTTAGTTTAGAAAAAATAAGACATCCTAGTTATGTATCCCTTTATTAGTCCTCATAATTTATTTTGTGATATTTCTTTTTAACTATGTGCCATTTTAGTCAAGAAAGTAAGTGTGGACATAAAATACGGCCCTTGGTCCAACCAACCAGCAACCAATAGAACCTAACGTAAAATCAGCGTATAGATGTTGCAACATTGTACAACTACACTATATACTACAAAACGTACTACTGTACTTACTGTATACTGCAAAACGCTATACAAGAAGATGGCCGCTGTCACTTTTTTTATGCTATTAGATATCGCAGGTATCAATGCACATTCGTTGTTTTTGTTAAACTTCCCCAGTGGAATATTCTCCAGTGTAACATTTCAAATGCTTTAGATATGTGTACGGAAAGCACAGAAAAAACTCTAATATTTGTTTAAGATGCGAAGGACCTGATGGAGGAACTGAAGACAAAGAATCTGAATGAATACACTCATATATAAACTAAATATTTTTATTTGATGTATTTCTTAATGTTTAATTGCATTTTTATTTGATTTACAAATATATGTAGTTTTGATAAAATAGATTGCTGTGTGGACATTTATTAACCCCCCCCCCTTGGTCCAACTGTTTAGCAAAAGAAGCTTCGTCCTCCTAGGGTTAAAGTTAATAAAATTCTAACAGAAAATGCAGACAAAATAAAAATTTATTGACTTTCATGATAAAATGTGTTCCTGAGATCTTTTCACATGAGTTTCTCCACTACATAGAAAAAGTAGGTGTTATCTTAGGTATCTCGTTGTTAACTTTACCAACGGTCAACTTGATGCATTTTGTATATGTTCGACTTTACTAAAACTCCGGTAAAACTCCGGTACTCTTCATCAAATGAAGAATTCTTGTGAAGGAAATCTTACTAGCGCTTTTTTTCCACCTTGTACTCAAACGTCTCCTCCTTCTTTTTGTCATCTTGACGTATTTTCAAAATATTGAAATCTCTTGAGTTTTTTAAAAACCAAAAAATCAGAATAAGTTTAACAGTAGTCCTAATAACAGTAGTCCTAAAAAACCTAATATTTATTTATTCAATGTTTATGCTGTTTGTTACAAAATATACTGACATAGAAGCGATGATGCTGTTCTTGTTTTGGCCGCTGCAGCCCTCAGAAAATAAAGCTACTGATTTGACATTTCGGCAGAACCTCTCTTGCTATCTATTTCCCTCCACGTAGAAGAAATATTTAGATGCCAAGTTGTACAGTGTGAAATTGAAGGCTCTGAGGGTGTTCGGGGTCTCGGTCAAAATTCAAAAATCAAAATGGCGGTGTCAAGGTGAATTTTAATTTATTTCCTTACAGACAACAGAAAGGAAAAAAGGCTAACTAAACTAAAAAATAATAATATATTGCAAACAAAAAAGCGTATCCGACACGTGCCTTTTTGTTAGTTATTACATATCTCATATGGAGATACGCCCAAAGTAACTACTTGATTATCTCTGCAGCGAAAAGAGATAGAGATAAGTATTTGAGAGCAACTAGAATTCTTGTAAATATTTAGAATGGCGTAACTCAAAACACGGTTTTTACAGATACGCCCCTTCGTATGCTAGTCTATTATATATAGCCTGACGAGTTTAAGTCACGTAACTATAATTAACAGCTTCTATACTCATTCTATACTCTATCAGATACTCATTAGCTTCTAACCTTTTAATGTTGTACTTTTCATACTCTACGACTACTATTAGCCAAAGTGCAAAAATTATCATGCAAAGTCCCCTACCAATCGAGTTCGTGTACTACTTAGTACGAGGATCACGTTCCCATTGCAATTTCGGGTGTCAAGATGGCATACAACCACGCAAGATTGTATACAAACCTGCTATTATAATATACGTAATGAAAGCATAATATTAATATGTAATAATATTTGTTGTTATATACCTTATTTATATTCATACACATCTTTTACGTAGATGATCCTCCATCATTCTGGTTAATGTTCCCCTCGTGGCATATAAGATTGTACCCAGTTATTTGAAATAGATTTGGATGTGCTAGTTGTTGAGTTTCGATTAATACAATGAATTCTGTACTAAAATATTGGCTATTTAAAAGAATTTTGAATGTGTTTAGATATTGATTAAAGCTACGAATATCAGTATAAATGACTATAACATTTTTATTAATTTTATATATGTTCCAAATTAAAAGTTAAACTTTATTTAACCCGAAAAACTCTTAAGCGTTCCATTTAACATACAAATTAATGGACATAAAACGTCATAATATAAAATATATACATGTAGATGAAATGTTTTTAACTACTTTAATATTTTAGTCATTTTTAAAAATGAAAGTTTAGACACATTACTAAACCATCTTAAAAAGTAATAAAATGTCACCCATATTTTATTGCTGATATTTATTCTCGCAGAATGCTTGCTTTATTCCCATCTGTAGTAAACATTAACACTTAATTTTACGTGATTCTACCATAGTTATTTTACTGCTACGCT
>CAXKVY010017453.1:0-11701 GCA_964058915.1 Tetropium fuscum | reverse complement strand
TGTATTTTAAATTTTTTTTTTGCCACTATTTTCTGCTATGTTCATAGGTTTCATATTATGTTTGACTCTCCACTTTTCTAGTTTAAGATTAATAAAAAGCTCTTATAAGATCTTATCTGATCTAAGATAAGATGTCTTATGAGATCTTATAAGATCTGGTAGATCTTATAAGATCTTGCATGATAGAAGATCGTCTAAATTAGCTTTATTTTACATTCACCGCAATATTTAAATAAATAAGAATTGAAAGCATAATTAACAGATTCGCCAACAAAAAGAGAAGGCTAGATTTTGTAATTTAGTTTTAATATTATTTATTTTTTGAGATTATTTGATCGTATTTTTGAACTGATTCATATTTTAAATTTTTCACCTATTTATTTTAGGTACCTTTATTTTTCGTTTATTTTGTCAGAATTTAGCATTGTGATATTTTGTTGGTCTCATTTATTTATTTATATATTTAGGAAAATATTAATAAAAAATACTTATATTTTTAAATTTCCTCATTTTAATTTAACCAAATACCTAATTTAAGATTTGCTTGATTGCCGCATAACTACCCATCTAGGACGACATAATCGATCTCAAATAGTTGACACACTCACTGAGAACAAAGAGGACGATAAACAAAGCGATTATGCAAAATCAAATGATAAAAGCACACATAATAGAAGAGAACGTCTTTTGGCACATGCATCATTGTTGTAGTAAGTTATGAAATTCTATAGCATTGAATAATAATAGTACCTACTCAATATTGCATCGCCAACTAAGAATGTCAGAAAATTGTATTTGTTAGTTGGCTGTGTGTTAGTGTAAAAGATTGAAATTACCGAATACCACATATTTTAATCAGCATCCGGTTCGAATGCTCATAATATATGCCTGCGAATTATACCAAGGCGCGCTCTGAAATTAATTAAAATATTTGGGATACATTATCACCGTTATCAGGAACAAATATTTACAAACATATGCAAATCACCTTTCACTTTGGCATACACTTTACGTTTAATTAGTTGGGTACCTACATTTTTTCTCGTTATATCAATGATTCAGTTTTTACATACTTTCAAATCGTGATGATTTATTCACGACCTCATTAAAATATTTTTTCGGTACTCGGGGGAGGTGACTTAATTCATAAACGCTTCGACAAATTTTCCGCAGATATCTATTATTTTTAGACATATTACGTGATGTTATCTCATACGCTGAATATGCTGAAATCATACACTTAAATTGACAACGCAGCAAATAATAGTTCTTGTACATTGCGAGGCGGATGCCGCCTCCAACGCTGCTATCACCAGGGATCTGATAATACCTAAATTTAGGGTTTACATCGAAAACCTGACAAAAGGCCGATTTTCACATATTTCGACGAGGGTACCGAGTCACTGAAACCGCCATTATTTAGCATTTATGTCTCGTAGTAATCGGCCATGTGCGAGGCAAAATATTGCATCGCAGAATTTGAGTGTCCGCCTGTGATCTATGCATCATCTCAGCGATTGGATATTATCATTACTGGCTTTAATTACGACAGGGGAAGGTGGTACCAAATTCCAGATTAGGGTTGCCAGCTGTCCATGATTTCGCAGGATGTACCGGATTTGAGGTTCGAATTTAAGCGTCCTGCGAAGACCTTTGGAAGGACCTCTAATATCCTGGATTTCATTAAATGCTCAAATTACAAATTTATTTTTTTTTGAAAATAATACAATTTGTTTTTTAATATATACGATTGACTCTGAAAGAATTTTTTCTTTGTGTAATGCACCATGCAATAAGCTCCTGGTTGACCATGTAAAAGCAGAGCTTCAGATCAAAATAAATTTTAATTTAACCTGTAATGAATTTTACAATATGGCAGTTAAAAACAAAAAGCGAAGTTGTCAAGTCTAACAACAAATTTTCTCTACACCAAAATTAATAAGTACATTTAAAAAAAATATATTATTTATGTAACTATGAAATGTAACTATACTGATCATTTTTTTAAGTGGTTCACCTAAAAAATGAATCCAGTTTAATGAGTTGTAACTTTTGAAGAGATGGATGTATCTTAGGAAGGTTTTTTTGCCAGAAAGAGTGTTCCCTCAGCAGCGAGTGTGCATAATTGCATTCATCTGCGATTGTTAATATTGATTTTACAAGGTGATTTGTAAAGCTATGATTTGTCTATCAATTTTTTTTATGTACACAAGGTAAACGAGTCACCCTGTATATTTCATTGTAAGGTCATCATATAGCCTCATATCTTAGTTATGTATACAAATATACGCAAAATGTCAAAAAGGAAGTTCATTATAATTTTTTAACGCAATAACAATAAAAAATTAATTTAAAATTTTAAACTTTAATTAATAATGGGCGGGGCCACCTCTACTCCTTAACACGTCCTGACATCTTTGAGGCATTCTGCTGACGACGTTATTGGTTAGATCGCCCGGAATGGCCTCCCATTCTTCTTGAAGTGCATTTCCCACCTCTTCAAGCCCATGTGGTTCCATTTCGCGTTCCAACATTCTTCTTTGGAGCGCATCTCACACGTTTTCCATTATCGTGATATTTTCTTGTGGAAAAAATTCGTTCACTATGTTGGCTCAATGTGGTCTGGCGTTATCGTCCATATAGACAAACTGTTCACCGATTTGATGAGACAGAGGAAGAACTATTGGCTCCAGAATTATTTCCAAGGATCGGAAAGCTGTTACTGTCCCGTGGACAAAAAGTACAAGTTCAGTGCGATGATCAAGATCTATTGATATCCCACCCCAAACTGTAATAGAGCGACCACTGAAAGGTGTAACGCCTACCGTATAATATTCTTCGTAACGCTCAGTCACTCTTCACCATACATTAATGATTTGCCTGTGAAAAGACCTTGGGCCCAGTCATTTGAATTCCAGTTTTGATGATTCAAAGCAAATTCCAGATGTCGTCTTTTATGCTCACTTTGGATGCCTAGCTGGTCGTCTGGAGTGCAGGCCACCTTCATGCAATCGTTTTCTTATTGTTGATGTTGAAATTATGTTACCCGTGGCCACTTGGAATGATCGTTTCAGTTGGGTAGCATTAGTTCGTCTGTTCTGTACAGCGGTTCTTCTTAGAAAACTATCTTCTGCTGGATTTGTTACCCTTTGGCATCCACCTCCGTGTGTATATTGCAGGGAATTGTTTTGGTATCGTATCCAAGCCCGATTGACCATACTGTATGCAATATTAAAGCGTGGAGCTTATTCTCTCCGTGAAACACCAGCCGAAACCATTCCAATTATTCTTTCAAGAATTGCACCTTGTAGACGCGGCATTCTTACAAACAATTCAATTTACATATGTCCATTCCAAAGCAATCTTTTATTTTTTTCACGCAAATAGACATAAAGTGGAAAAAAATTACACAATATCTTCAAAGGACAGTGAGATGACCAAAATTCAAAAAATTATGCATAGCTTAGATATGAGGCTATATGATGACCTTACAATGAAATATACATGGTGACTCGTTTACCTCGTGTACATCAAAGAAATTGATCGAAAAATCATAGCTTTACAAATCACCCTGTAAAATCAATATCAATAATCGCAAATTAATGCAATTATGCACACTCGCTGCGGAAGGAAATCTCTTTCTGACACAAAAAATTCAGAGATACATCCATCCGTTCAAAAGTTACCATCATCAAAGTGGACGATTTTTTTAGGTGAACCATTTCAAAAAACGTGCAGTGTATTATTGTCTGTTTCCTTTTTATATAAAACAAATTGTGTTACAGTTTAATCAAAAATGTCCTTCTTTTGTATATATCCTTCACTTTTTAAAATTGTGTCCTGTGATTTTGAATTTAAACCCAGTAGCACTATTCCAGATACACCGTCTTCAGCACTGGAAATAGTGAATGACGAAAACTACAGAAAACCATTACAAATTCGCTGCCATTTAGGAGTTCCTGATGCCAGATCGTGTTATTCGCCAGATGATCAAGAGAAATAAATTCCTGCTAGTCGCATCACCCGACACGACACCCCCGGGGGTAATAGACACCGGCGAAGAACGTCAAGAGCTCCAGAAGCAAGGCTCTACCGGTGGGGATGTGAAATGTGAAATGCGCGGCATACCCCTTACGAGGCGGTCTAGGCCTACATATATATTAGGGGTAAAGAGCGATGGTACTGCTCGGCCCCCTCCTATAGAGGTCACATCTTTAGCCAAGAATATTGGCGCGCTAGTTGCATCTGACGTACCTATTCACGAAATCTGTATTAGTATCGTCCCTAGCAAAATCCACGGCATTGTTAATTATCATTTAGGAAAATATACACTGTGAGAAATGCCCTAACTGACTTACTCATTTGAAAAAAAAACATTTGTGAGAACTGCTTTTATATTTGCTGTAAATTAAAAAAAAATAGCGTTATAAAGAGTGCTAATAGGCGTAAGTAAAATCATTTCAGTAAAAGAACACACCTGCTGCTACTGGACTGTGTATTTATCACTAATCAAAAAATTAATTAATATCATGTGCAAGTGATTTTAGGTAGTTACTATTAAAGTACGAGTTGTCGTAACTTTGGGCTTTTGAATCAACTGCTCTATTAATTTATTCCATCTTCTACTTTCAGACAATTAACAGAGCTAGTTGCCACAGTTTACCCAGAGCTTGCAATAAACACTTTTCGTTCGATATTACAAGCTTCGGCTTTTCCCGGTCGGCTACGGCTAAACCATCTCTACTGCCATGCTTCTCATCTCATTTTGTAATTTTTATATTTCGTTATGAGTCGTGAGGGAAGGTCAGTGGTGTTTTGTGGTTATATAAGTTGTGTTTATTGTGTTTTGGATGAATTGACCAATGACTGATCAGATCTTTGTTCTATATTTTATATTCGAGTGTTTAATTTTGAGTGTAGGTTCATTTTTACATTACTTAAATATACTTCCAGTATAAGTATAACAATTAGGCCATTTGTATTTTCATAATTATTATATTCTTTAGTTTTGTATTACTGCAATACAGGTATTTGATATTTATTTTATATATAATATATTAGAATAATATAATACATATTAGATTTTAATTCTGAGCTAAGTATACCTATAGCATATAGTTTCATTTCCATATTCATCATGCTTTTAGTATAAGCAAAGTTTACGTAACCTTTGGTATAAGCATGACATTGTCATTGGCCATTTTTCTATATTTATAATTTTATTATATTTAGTTTGGTATTCCTACAATATAAGTATCTTTGTATGGTAACAAAAATATAATATTTATAAATCTTGTTTCTTTCATTCAACAGTGAACAATTCATTATTCAGTTAAAGTAATTAAGATAAATCAGTTGCTATAACTGAAGTATGCATTTGAAAGATTTCTGAACTCATTTGTAACTATTGGTGAAGTTCATTTGCAGCAACTCCGGTGATAGTTCATTTAATTAGAAGAGTCAGTAAATATTATTGATGTGGAATGTCACCATCAAAATTTATCATTTTGCAGCAACTAACTAAGGTGTTAGTGTTAACTACCTCATTCCATTTGTCACAAAGTCAAATTCAAGTACTTACATATTAGAGCAGTTGTGATAAATACCCACTTTCAGCAAACCAAATGTAGTTATCATAAAGCAACGTTGTAGTTGTCCCCTATGTTAATGAGATTTTCAGTTACCACAGTTGTTTTTTTTCTCAGTGTAATATTTCTCTTAAATTTAAAACGCAGTAAGTAACAGCAAAGTTTACAGAATAAATACTCTGTAAACTTTGGTAACAGCATTTAGATAAATTGACTCGGGTTTCGCCTCCAATTTAAGCCATAAACCGGACACTGATATTGTCTAAATTTGGCATTTGCATCGAAATCATGACAAAAGACGGATTTTCTCATATTTCGCGAGTATTTCCTTCAATGTTGTAATGACCATAATATAGCATTTATATCAAAACGTGGCAAAACATCAATTTTACATCTCGAAGCGGGTCTCGCCCTCAAAGCTGTCAGCACCCGTATACCAAAGAATTCGTAAATAGCTACGAGTACTGAAAACTTTGGTATTAGGAATATTATATCAAGTCATAGGTGGACGTTGTGTTATCTAATATTATCTATCTAGTTATTTTCTTTTGTTTAAATATGTAAGCTCATTAATGAATTACTTAAGCAAAATAAAATAATAGTATTGTATAAGAATACGCTAATAATAGCGCGGTCTAAATTAAATTATTCAATTAATATTCCTTTTGTCACTGCCTATCTAAAATCGAAAGTTCCACACATATGGCCGAGTATTATGGTAAAAGTGCAATCTTTATTAGGTTCTAAGCGTTTTGCAATAGAAAGTGGTATTTGTCAAGTTTACGTATGCACATGGGTGTCTAGGTTGTCTAATTGCAGACCTTTACCTTAATTATTTAGAGTGTTAATTGATCATGACACAACTTCAAACCCCCATGTGACCGTGAAGTCTGTCCGGGGAGACTGCTTAGGTAACAATCATTTTAAAAACGAAACCCCCGGCCAATAATACCCCGAAAAAACTATAAGCTAGCTACATTCCCCGTTATACCCCGTCAACGGGTGCGATGCACTTTAGCAAAGTGGCTTAAAATTCCCACTCGGGTTTAGGGAATATTCCCGACAATAACCGCGGCTTTTAGGGAAAAGTGTGGCTTCTAAGGAGTCCGGAAAATACCGGTTATAAATACTTTACTAAAACCGAGCGTTTATCCATTCATCTTCGCGTTTCACAGATTTAAGAGAAAAGCTTTATTGCGGGCCAGAACATTAATCTCCGGGACGGGAAAGGCCGGGACAAAGCAGGATGAAGACGGGGGCGATTCGTAAAAAAATGTGTGGTCCATATTGCCCGGAATACAACACGGTAATGACACGGGACAAAGCAGGATGAAGACGGGGGCGATTCGTAAAAAAATGTGTGGTCCATATTGCCCGGAATACAACACGGTAATATGATACGCGGATGAAATAATAACATACAGCGGTTTTTGTTCCCTTTATTCTTACTGTAAAGGCGTGGTTTTTTAGTATGCTTTTATATTTAATTCATATATAGCAGTTATAGAGTTTGGTTACATTCGCAGGCAGCAGTGGCGGCTCGTTGGGTGAAGCGGAGATTCATATATATGTGTAGAATATGCGTTATAATTTCAGTTGTACAGAATATAATATAGTACAGTGTTTTTTCACTATATCTTCTAAACTGTGTGTTTGTTTATAAAACATTGTTTATAAAACGATTTTAAAGTAGATTAAATTTGCTACAATTTGAAACCAGAACCAGCTCTGTAGGTATAATCGTTACCAAGATACAGCCCTCCAAAAATTATATATTTTTTAAAGAAAGTGAAATTTTAAGATTTGGTCAACTTTTGTCTCCGAAATCGGGGAAAATTTTACCGCTAAAGTCATAGGGGAAAATGTTGTAGCGAATGTATTTTACTTTAATTTAAGCATGGAATGACGTCCGTAGGTCTGATAGTTCCCTCAAGTTTAGTTGAAGCGTTGACGGTCACTTAAGCAGTTATCGGATGCTTACTCCATCTGGTGGATTTTGTTGGAACTAACTAGAGAGCAGACTAACAATAGGGCAAATATACAGGAACCAATCTTTGTATATGAAATTTAAAAGGTCACAAAATGGAATTGGAACTGCATATTTCGTGTAGAACTAACTGCATGTTAAAAAAACACTTGTCTAAAAAAGTAGAGGAGAAAGTAGAGGAGAAGATAGAGAAAAGCTGTTTTATTTTTTTGTAGTCTTGTGTAATACATATATTACCAAAAATGGTGGAACTTTTTCCAAAGCAAGTCGAAAGACCCGTACGTTTCTTTCATTCGATATGATAATCTCATTTTTAACAATAAAATAATTTTGCATTGTATTCCACATTAACCTCTCAATATTCAGCTTTATCTTTAGTTTTTTCTATGAAGGATTACGTTTCTGAAGGGAGGATATAAAAATAAGCCTCCTAGGCCTAAATATCACACGACATGCGATCCGTCTTATGTCCTTAATTACTGGGCATCAATTTATCCTTTAGCGGATGTTGCAATTGAGGCCCTAACATGTAGGTAAGCTAGTTACCTTATTAATCATTATGTCCTGTAATTAATATTGCAGGACATAGAATGCATACATTATCGAAAATATTGAAAACAAATAGTGTTCACGTTGATAACAGGCTTGAAATAAAAATAAGTGACATTATAAAAACATCAAATTGTAAAAAATTTAAACCGGTATTACTTATACCATATTTTCTAGCAAATCCGAAATTATGTTTGGCTTCAGTAATTGGTTTATGAACGAATTCATAGTAGACATAAAAATGCTTTATTGATATTAACACATAAAGCACCTCTTCATCCAGCAACCACTTTATATCAGTAAATGTATTAAAATGACACTTGCGAAAAGTGGTATAGATATTTCTCAATATTCAAGTTACAGTACGAGACATGCATCTGCTTCTTCAGCGTACAGAACGGGAATATTTATAGAAAACATTAGAAAGGCTACTGGATGGACGAAAAAAGTGAAATGTTTAATAGATTTTATAATCGTCTTTCATGTTTGACATTATGGCGTTTGCTAATTGTGTATTAAGTAGTTATAAAGAATGATTATACACAGCTGTATATTTATATAACCACCATATTTATATAACTATTTTAACTTAGTCATTTTAATTACAACATACTTTTCCACTAAAAGACTTGTTCAAGCAAATCTAGATCGTCTAGCTTTAAACATCTACAAATTGAATTATCGTAATGGAACGGCAATACGATATATGATTAAAAGATCAATAATTGTCTAAAGGAAAACTGATCGGAAGTATGAGTATTGCCGTTCGAAGAATTACAATCCCACCCTTCAACCCTACCATATCCGTTCTAGATGTGTATCCTACAAAATTGTAATGAATAGAACGCGGAGTGGCAAGACGGGCTGGATTGGAAGATAGTTTTACTTTAAAATTATTGCATCGGAGCCCATTATATGCAATAATATTGTCAGCAATATTATGATGTTTGCGGTCTACCAGATATTTTATCCGCGAAATCTTAGTTTCTAGAATTAAAGTACTATAAGTAATAGGATCATCCGTCGGTGGTCGGTGCAGAATATAAACGTTTATCTTTACACTCGGACAAGTGTATTTACGCCGACTCAAAGTCAATTATTCAATTTCATTAATTTCAAACAATGTTTCCTCACCAAAACGGACTAATTAAATGTTTTTTCTATTAACACTGAAACTCCTGCTATTTGATACACAATGCAAATTAAAACTAATCAACTAAATTAGAAAGTCATTAGCTAATAAACCGATTAAAATTATATATATATATATATATATATATATATATATATATATATATATATATATATATATATATATATATATATATATATATATATATATATATATATATATATATATATATATATATATATATATATATATATATATATATATATATATATATATACACATATATATATATACACATATATATATATACACATATATATATATACATATATATATATATATATATATATATATATATATATATATATATATATATATATATATATATATATATATATACATATATATATATATATATATATATATATATATATATATATATATATATATATATATATATATATATATATATATATATATATATATATATACATATATATATATATATATACATATATATATATATATATATATATATATATATATATATATATATATATATATATACATATATATATATATATATATATATATATATATATATATATATATATATATATATATATATATATATACATATATATATATATATATAAAGGGTCCGTCAATAAGCGCGCTCGATCTTTAAAATGAAATAAAGCAAGTTGTGTGAGAGGTATAAATGAAATTTATTTTTTGTTTGAAAGAGTATTCGAAGGCATTATGTATGGAAAATAATATCGGTCAAATGTCCACCTCGGCTTCGCTGGGTGGCGCGCATACGAGAAGTCCAATTTTCAATGACTCTGGCGCACAAATCGGGCTGTATTTCATCGATGGCGTGGCGTATGTTGACTTTGAGGGCATCAGTGTTTTGTGGTTGGTTTGCGTAGACCTGTGATTTAAGAAAACCCCACAAGAAATAGTCTAGTGGGGTTAAATCGCACGATCTCGGTGGCCAGTTGATGTCGCCTCCGCGCGAGATAACCATTCCTCCGAAGCGCTCGTGCAGAAGATCCATTGTGGCGCGCGCTGTGTGGCTCGTAGCGCCGTCCTGCTGAAACCACATATCCTCGACATCCATATTGTCGATTTCATGCCAGAAAAAGTTCGTTATCATGGATCTGTATCGTTCGCCGTTTACCGTGATGGACACACCATCGTCGTTCTCGAAGAAATACGGCCCGATGATGCCTCCGGCCCAAAATCCACACCAAACAGTTACCTTTGCTGGGTGCATTGCGACCTGGTGGACCTCCTGTGGATTGTTCTCGGCCCAATAACGGCAATTCTGCTTGTTGACATTCCCATTTAACCAAAAATGTGCCTCATCGCTGAAGATGATTTTGCGACCAAAATCGGGGTCGACTTCCAACTGCTCTAAAGCCCAATCAGCGAAGATACGGCGCTGTCTATGGTCGTTTATTTTGAGCTCTTGTGTCAGCTGGATCTTGTACGGATGCATGCCCAAATCCAGATGCAAGATTCGGCGAAGTGATGTTTCCGAAAGGCGGAGTTCCTGTGCGCGACGTGAAATTGACTGTCGCGGATTTTCACGCACACTATCGCGCACAGCGGCGACATTCTGGGCAGATCGGACGTTTCGACGACGCGTCGGTGTTGGCTGATTGTTCACCGAACCGGTTGCCTCGAATTTGTTAATCAAACGACGGATAGTCGACTCGGCAGGACGATCAATTGCACCGTAAAATTGGCGGAGCGCGCGGAACGTTGCTCGAACCGATGAATGATTTTCGTAATAAGTTTTAACGATTTGCACATGTTGCTCGCGGCTGAATTGGTTCATGGTGATTTGTGAAGATACACTGAATAATAACAACTACGTTTGCCAACTCTACCACAAACAACATGGCCGCCATGAGCTGTCAAAGATCGAGCGTCCCTATTGGCGGACCCTTATATATATATATATATATATATATATATATATATATATATATATATATATATATATATATATATATATATATATATATATATATATATATATATATATATATATATATATATATATATATATATATATATATATATATATATATATATATATATATATATATATATATATATATATATATATATATATATATATATATATATATATATATATATATATATATATATATATATATATATATATATATATATATATATATATATATATATATATATATATATATATATATATATATATATATTTATATATATATATAATATATAATATATATATATATATATATATATATATATATATATATATATATATATATATATATATATATATATATATATATATATATATATATATAATATATAATATATATATATATATATATATATATATATATATATATATATATATATATATATATATATATATATATA
>CAXKVY010017452.1:0-14581 GCA_964058915.1 Tetropium fuscum | reverse complement strand
GTTTTGCCTGTCAAACATACTGGTAAATTTGGATTCATCTAATTACATGATTGAAAATGCCAAATCATTGTTATTATTAAACAGTACTTCTGTCCAAATCGCTGACATACAAATGTGGTATTTGAACGATTTGAACGCTTTTTTCGAGTGGTTTTTCAATATGCGCCTACCTAATACCTAATAAGTTCTTGGCCGATTTCCCTTGTGGATGCTGTGAGATTCAAATTCACGAATGCTAAAACATTCTTCCACCTATGTGTAACAAGACGATAAATTTGTCTTCTGCAACATGAGGCTCTTCACGCATCTTTCTAATTAAGAAAATTAAGTATTGCTCCCATGTTAGAAGTATTGCTCCCAAATTAGAATATTCTTCTTGTTAGACACGTTTGCTTTCTGCAGTGTTTTTGCCACTTTGTCCATAAATATGTTGATAATGTCCATATGTTGATAATAATTGTCAAACTAACAAGACATACTACTTATAACACTCGGAGTAGTTTCCACAAACACCAAAACACTTTCACTTCGCTCGACGCGCGTTTCGCCAACCAAGTTGGCATCATCCGGAGACGATTAAAACTAATCTTAAACTACAAAATCTACCATATTTATACTATTTTCATGGTGACGTCACTAATGATATCACCGTGAAATTTACGCGTGACTAATCACGCTTCAATGATCGGTTACTAAGCAACGCGTAAAGCGGGCTACGGTATGATATCATCGTGAAATTTACGCGTGACTAATCACGGTTCAATCATCGGTTGCTAAGCAACGCGTAAAGCGGGCTATACGGTATAGGTCCCTTGTCGCTCTTCATACTACTATTACATTTTACAATTTCTATGCTCTCAAATGCATCCAACTGTCTATTATTGGTCACATTTCTAACTAATCTTAAATTACTAATATCTATTCTATGATTGTTGTCAAAAGCATGTTGTGCAACACTAGACTTATCTGTTCTTCCATATTTTAGATGCTTCCATATGCTCTTTAAATCTGGTGTTAATTGATCGTCTCGTTTGTCCAACATATTTTCGATCACAATCATTACAACTAATTTCGTAAATCCCAGACCTTTCATTTCGCGTGGGTATAATCGCTGTTATACCCACGTTTTTGAAAACCTTACTCAAACCACGAGTAAACCGGGGTTCGTACGGGATGGATACATATTTTGGAGCCTCTATATCCTTTTGAAAGGTCGTAGAATTACGAAGTGTGTCCATAAATTTACGCTTCCTAATTAGTTTTTCAACTATATCTCTAGGATAACCATTACTCACAGCTATATCTTTAATTAATACTTTTTCTTTTTCAAACCTCTCATTACTGAGAGGGAAACTTAGTAAACGATGGTCAAGAAAATTAAAACTTGCCATTTTTTGTTGTGTGTATATATATCAAATTCTAACCTATTGTCACTATTTTTAATTACTAATACATCTAAAAATGGAAGTTTTCCATTATTTCCTAGTTCATATGTAAACTTTACAGAAGTGAAACGACTATTTAATTTGGAAATGAAGTTTTCTACATCCGCAATCTTAGTGTCAAACACGGCAAAAATGTCATCCACATACCTATGCCAAATCCTAGGAAAATGCTCGAATTCTTCTTTTGCTTCAGTTTCAAATCGACTCATGAAGACATTGGCAATGAAAGGCGATAAACAGTTACCCATTGCGGTTCCTTCATGTTGTTCATAAAACTTGTCATTGAAACGGAAGCAATTTTGTTTCATACAAAGTTTTGTAAGGTTTATATATTCTTCTATTACTTCTTTTCTATAGTTGTCTCGGATCTCGGATCTTTCTATAGTTGTCTTTTAATCGTCTCCGGATGATGCCAACTTGGTTGGCGAAACGCGCGTCGAGCGAAGTGAAAGTGTTTTGGTGTTTGTGGAAACTACTCCGAGTGTTACAGTTACATCAAAGGTTCCAGTCCTATCCAATACTACTTATTATTGTTTGTTATATTTAGTCTGCCATGGCATACTCGATACATTTTCAGATATTGCAACATCAAAATAGATAATTGCAAATAAAATCGGGGTAAATATTGTGTTGTTATACAACGTTATATTCGTATTAAAAAATAGATTTAGCTGTAGTATGAAAGTGATATACCGGGTGCCTACGATATTACTAGCCAGCCTATAACTTCCTTGTAATAATATATATATATATATATATATATATATATATATATATATATATATATATATATATATATATATATATATATATATATATATATATATATATATATATATATATATATATATATATATATATCGATTTAAAACTTTGGGAAGTTGTATGGTTGACAACGGTGCACAGTTTGATTGCTTCAAGATCTGATTGCCATTTCCAGTTTTACCGTAAACAGTACAAACTTTGTTATTTTTAATGGAATACCCTATATATTATTAGAAATTTAGATTGTCCAGAAAATTCTAGAACCAAAACATGTAGCATACCCTATATCTATCTTTGACAGTTTTCGAGAAAATGGCGGTTGAAAATGTTATATCAATGATAAATTACTTCATTTTCACATAAAACAAATGAATGTAGGAACAAATCTGTTACGGTTATTTAAGTTTTTTGGTTAGTAAAATTTGATAAAGTCATAAACATTTCATTTCCGGCTTTACCGGAAGTACTACGAAAAGTGATTTTCAGGCTCAAATTCCCTCGGTATTTTTAATGGAACACCCTGTATTGAACATTAAATTTACATTCTACTAACCTTTCTGGATATTTTTTGTTCCTTCTGTCCCCTACCTATACCTAATACACCGTTGACTTTTCGGCAAGAATTAATTTTTTCTTTAAATTCCCGAAGGAAGTTTTCCATTTGAATTGGAGTAATATAGTTTATCACTTGCGTAATTCTATTTCTGTCTTCTATGTTCTGTGGTTGTGTCTTATACAACGTTTCCTTGATATGGGTCCAGTAAAAAATATCCAAGGTCTGGAGATCTCGCGCCTAAACACAGCCATTTTTAACAACTAGATAACACAAACATTTACTAAAAGGTAAATCAATAATAAAACGCAAAAATTAAATGACATCTGTCCAGAGAAACTTTTAAATAATGCAACAGTACTGTCAAAATCTGTATGAAAATCGGTAAATAGTTCTTTTGTTTTACACAGCCCTCCTGAATCAAAGTTCTGTTTAAACATCATTTTTTTATTGTTTAGCCTTTGTGACAGTGCTAGTGAACATTCAGTCGAAGATACCTCATAAACTATTAGGTTTAGGCAGGAGACAGCAGAAACAAAAAATATCCAGAAAGGTAAGTAGAATGTAAATTTAATGTTCAATAAGGGTGTTCCATTAAAAATATCGAAGTAATTTGAGCCTGAAAACCAGCCTGAAATTTTTAAGACTTGATCAAATGTAACTCCCCAAAAAACTTAAATAACCGTAACAGATTTGTTCCTGCATCCATTTGTTTTATGTGAAAATTAAGTAATTTATCATTGATATCACATTTTCAACCGCCATTTTCTCGAAAACTGTCAAAGATAGATATAGGGTATGCTACATGTTTTGGTTCTAGAATTTTCTGGACAATCTAAATTTCTAATAATATATAGGGTTTTCCATTAAAAATAACAAGGTTTATACTGTTTCCGGTTAAACCGGAAATGGCAATCAGATCTTGACGCAATCAAACTGTGCACCGTTGTCAAACATACAACTTCCCAAAATTTTAAATCGATATATTGTTTTACAAGGAAGTTATAGACTGGCTAGTAATATCGTAGTAATATCGGTACACAGCCATTTGAGTAATTTCGAAAAAAGTAATTTTATTAACTTTGGTCACTTCTTCCATTATTTATGACTATAAAAACAATTTTAGGTGCGTCACGGCACAGTATATTGAATATTAATATTGACTCTAAATAGGTCATAATGGCGTAAAATTCATAAAATTAGTACACCCATATGCAAAATAAAAAGTTCCAAAAACTCGTTCCAAAGTTCCAAAAACGTAGTAATATACAGGGTACCTATCCCATTTAAATATCAAAAGATCGGGACACTTCCGGTGAAACCGGAAGTCGCACAAACGTGAAAAGTAGATGAAATATTATCGTCTTGATAATTTGATAACATGTGACGCATGCCAAGTTTCATCTCAATCAGTTAACAAATAAAGAAATGGCAGCCGGAAAGTGATCTCGTTGGCACCCGGTATATAAGTTACTTGATTTTTTCTTTCTAACTAGTCCCATGCTTTTTACCCATTCTGTGACTGTGTGAACAATATATTATATTATGCGTTTTATATTGTATATAGTATATAGCAACCGGAAATGGCAATCAGATCTTGACGCAATCAAACTGTGCACCGTTGTCAACATATCCGTTACTATAACATTGTATGGGTAAGAATTTTGGAATTATAACTTATAAATTGGTAAGATTTTCGCATCGAAATTGAAGTCCAATAATCAACCGGTAAAACACGAGCGATTGCAAGAAACAGTTTGGTGAATATTATAATAAACACGTCATAAAAAAAATTTGTGAGTATTTAAATAAATACCTATTCTAAAGGTGGCATCTATCTGTAATAAATAGTATAAAATCGTTAAATAATATACCCAAACAAAAACAAACGTGCAACAGTTATTGATTTTGCCACAACAAGGTAGGTATAATGTAGGTAGGTATAATAATAGATTTGATAATTTTAGGATGATCCAAACAATCCAAACGAAAAATATTTGCGACGCTACTGCATAATCGGCGATCGTGTGTACTTTATCTCCGTTCAACTCGTCGTAATGGGGAAATACTGTCTCCTTCCGTACAGGTTTTGTCCTTATTCTGCTGCACCAGGTAAGGTGTGGACTGGCAAAAGGTAACCAAACAGCACATGGTCAAGAGATTTTAGTTAGTATACAAGCAGCTGCCTGCAGAATCGAGCGGTTATCCGACACAGTGCAAATATAACAGTTTAATACGATACTCTCCGCAGAAGTGATTTTACCTTCCGTGGAAGGTCGGATTTTTGAAAATCTCCATTTTTTTTTCGTCGGCGCATTTGTAACTGCATTTATTCCTTGCCTTATTTGTGTGAAAGAGTGATGTTTTGTGGTGGCAGTTTTCGGTCAAAGACAGTCGAGAAAAACGATGAGTATAAAATTATTAGAATCAACCACACTGATATTAAGATATTGAGAACTGCCAGTTTAAATCAAGCTGACAGACCTGCAGGGAGAAGAATTTTTGTTTTACCGCCAAGGGTACCGGATGATGGTAATAACAAGTCACGCTTCAAACAACCTCAAGTAAGTAACAGTAATACCAGCAATAAGATTACAGTAATATTAGCAACAGATACAAGTTAACAATATAATGACGTTTTAATGCCATAGGTACGTCATTTTATATTTAAATGCAATTATTTCTTCAGGGACATGACACGATGAATGTAAAATTTGTAATTATATTAAATACGCGCCAGCATAAATACTAGATCGCCGAATAATCGGTTTTAGTTTTCTGTAAAATGTCGCACAGTATTTTCGGAATAAATTAAAATTAATTTGATGCAATAGAAAATATAATTTTCAGTTGATTTAATAAAATTTTTGACTACATAACAACAGCAATTGAAGGAATGAAAATTTGTATTGTGCGTTTCAAAGTATTAAAAAAAAAATATTTAGATGTATATATATATATATATATATATATATATATATATATATATATATATATATATATATATGTGTATATGTGTATATATATATATATATATATATATATATATATATATATATATATATATATATATATATATATATATATATATATGTGTATATGTGTATATATATATATATATATATATATATATATATATATATATATATATATATATATATATATATATGTGTATATGTGTATATATATATATATATATATATATATATATATATATATATATATATATATATATATATATATATATATATATGTGTATATGTGTATATATATATATATATATATATATATATATATATATATATATATATATATATATATGTATATATATGTATATATATGTATATATATATATATATATATATATATATATATATATATATATATATATATATATATATATATATATATATATATATATATATATATATATATGTATATATATGTATATATATGTATATATATATATATATATATATATATATATATATATATATATATATATATATATATATATATATATATATATATATATATATATATATATATATATATATATATATATATATATATATATATATGTATATATATATATATATATATATATATATATATATATATATATATATATATATATATATATATATATATATATATATTGTGAGTGTTGCTCTTAACAATTCATTTTCTCCTGTTGACCTATTATGTTTGCGCATGGTTTTAGCTGCCTCGTATCCCCCATGAGGGAGCATTTGCTCTGGGCGCCAACTTAAAGGGGCGACAAAACGTGTCTCTGAATATATCTGGACAACTCTGATGTCCAAGTATATCCTTACTACAAGAGTTAATTCGATCGTTTTCAAAAATATCTGGCGATACAAATAAAAAGGAAAGCGCGAGATTTTTTATTTTTGTAATGTTGTATGTTGTAATACACACACAGTTATTGGTGTGCAAAATAAAGTGTATTTTTAGAAGGATGATGCAATTTTTAATATCCCTCTTAAAGCAATTTGAAAATCTTAAATTCAAACTATTTAAATCATCACACCTACCTAATTAATGTAAATTACAACTGAAAGTAAGATTACCCAGAAAAATTATCATTTAATTAGAAAGATTGGCCAGAAAAGACATTATTTAATTATTTTATTACCGCAAAAAAGTTACACCTTTACCCCTGCACAAAAACTTCCTAGATCCGGCAATGTGCTTGCGTTCCCCATGCTTCTGATTTCTAATGGTGACTTGTATGTATTTTCTTGAATATTTTGCCACTATTTTTTGAGGTACCTATACAATTACGTATAGTTCCCTCAGATTTTCATTCATCCACCACTTCTAAAACGTTTAGTTGGACATGTCTCACACTTGTTCTGTTATGTTTAAATCCGGACTGTGGGCTGGCCAGGTTATGCACGTAATAAATGTATATATAGTAGATAGGTAATTATTTTGTATAGGTCACGGCCTCATTAGTTTTCTTGGAATATTCAATAACAATATATCTACAAATTATTTGAGTCTTTATTGTGGAGTGGGATAAATTATAATGAATAATGATGTTTCACTCGAAAATTTTATTGTACAAATTACAAATAATGACTATAAAAGAAAATCTGTATTTTTATTACTAAACTAAAACCGGGACTAAAACTTATTACTTAAACCGAATATTTATGAACTTTGTAAATTTTATTTACGTCAATAAATCGTGACGCTTAAATCAATAAATTCTGGCAGATACACAATACACAAGTATACAATAATAATGGTTTCTATGTCTAAATGATAAAAAAAATCAAAAGTAGTTACCTAGTAGCGTTTATTTTTTTATATCTCCAATATGAAGATCTGAGCCAATAATCCCTACCCACTTCTAGGTCCTTAATACCTACCAGGACGTTTCTACAATAAAATGGTTAGAAAGCTGCCCTGATATTTAAATTAAGCCTCCTTTAGTCTACACAAAAGAGCTGTCATAAACAATTTACAAGGGAATTTCTATTTAATAAAATTTCAGAAATCGGTTTATGATTATTTGGTACCTTAAGGTTGGGATTTTGTAGAGTGAGAGGCATATAGATGCATTTATTTCGGTTGAGTATACCTAAATAATTAAAAAGCTACATAATATTTGATAATCAAATTAGGTGCTGCATGCACTAAAGTGTTTTCGTTTGATATACAAATTAGAGCAAAAAATTGTGCAGCATTTTACTAAGAAAACCCGTACCAATTACTACAGAAGCGATAAATCAAATCACTATGCAATACAAAAGGATATTTAGTGTAAAACTGTATACCGCCACAATTTCTTGTGAATAGAACTAGGGACTCCATATCGGCCGCTCTGCCTCTTCAACTCATATAAATCCCATTTCCCTTCTCGCTCACTTAGAAGACACCTGCATGAACAAGCCCGCGATTTACTGGCTTTACTGCTCAGTGGCGTATCATCATGCGACACCAAGGTGAAGTGACTTCAAAAGATGTCGTATTATGTCATATTCATATAAATATGTTCCAATCTCTAAGCCAAGAAATTATTTAGTTTTGAATGTATTTAAAATATATTGAAAATATTTTGCATGCTACAATTTAGTGCTTGCAATTTAGCCAATAACAATTTAAAATAAAAGAAATAAATTTAATTGCTATTGCCCAGCACGGACCACGGGGAGGTAAGAGCGCCCCTTGCCGGGATAGAAGGTGGTTAGGTTACTTATTATTAGTATAGATAAGACTGTTAGTAAAATTTATAACAAATTAACTCACCAATGTGCGGGATGTTATTATTTGCACTAATAGTTACACTCACATTACACAAGTTAAAATGACTCATACCAACCTTTAAAAAATAATTAGTAATAAAAATTATCGTCTTATTTAAAATGTGTTTCTTAAAGGCACATTCTTATTTCCATATATGCTAATTCATGTTTTAGACTTATAGATATTACAAAAATAATAAAATAGTTGTTGGAATTTTGTGTTTATTTGGTGTTGGTAATGTGGGCAGTTGGATATCCAATATGCTCTCTAAAAGAGCGGTACAAATCAGTGCAGGAGACATTGTTATAAGAGGATTGGTTGCGAGAGGCTGTCCGCATTCAGATGTCTTTTCATCACCACTTCTGTGGAACTTGGTTCTTGACAGCCTCCTGAACCACATCAACATGGCAGGATTCTACACGATTGCATACGCAGATGACCTAACGATAGTTATTAATGGAAAATTCGAAGTAGTAGTAACCCCAGAAACATGGAAACGGTAAATAGGGAAAATAAAACTGAAGCTAATGAGAGCACCCGTTCTCCGAAACATAGCTTTAATTTGCACTGCAGGTGAAATATTTGTGTGTAAACTTCGATGCTAAACTGGATTCTTCACTCTGAAAAAAGAATAAAAAAGGCCTGCATCTAATATGAGCAGTGTCGCAGAACCATAGGGCAAACCTGGCGAATGAAACCCAAGGTGGTCATGTGGATATTAGACTAAATAAATACTAAATAAAACTAAAGCTGTGCCAGGTACAAAGAGTTGCCTGTCTGTGTTCGTTTTTCTGTGTCATTGTATTTTCCACCGCTACATCTAGAAGAAGTGGCCTTATCTACCATGGCTCAACTTTTGGTATACAAGCTGGTATACATCTTTTGGTATACAACTAAACGCAAGCTGTGGCCAAACTAGTAACCGCCAGTGGACTGAGGCTGTCAAAACGATACCCCTTTTATGGGCGTGTGTATTCCGCCTCAACTTATCTTTCATAAACCTTACGCCATACAAACTAGTGGTGAAAATCAGACCGCCGTTGAAGGTGTAATCTATGTCTCCATAGACGTATCAAAAAAGAAGAAAATAACAGGCTGTTGTATATATAGGTCAACGAATGTCACCAAGCGCTTGGGAGGGCCTGTCAGATGAATAACATCTCCCTATGTTAGGTCAAAGGACACTCACCGTACAGTGGCCTTCGAGTACCAATTGCAGCAAAACTATAAACGATCAAGGAAAACACCCATAAACAATTTAAGAGACTATAGGATGAAACAAGTAGCTGTCGGCTGGCTAGAAATCTCCTGAGATAACCCAGCGAAGAGACAGCAAGGAATTATCTGGCAATGTCTAGGGGAAACCTACGATTTTCAATAGGAATCCTACCTGGACACTGCCGGGTAAAGAAGCTCCTCCGTAATATGAGGCTAAGTGACACACTTATCTGTAGAGAATGTGAACAAAAAGATGAGTATGTCGTTTTTGAGTTTTTGAGCAAAATATTTAAAAAAGATTAAAATATTTTTTAAATGAATACCATGTAATTATGTTATACTTTTTATGATAGAACTTGAGATTTAGAACTTCAAATATGTTAATGATATTTTTCGTCAAATTAAAGACAATGGGATTTTAAGGACATAAAAAAAGTTGTTCAATAGGCATCAATATTATCATAGGATTTTCGGCATACAAAATAGGCAAGGGCGTGCAAATTGTTTCAATCGGAAAATACATTTTTTTTATTCCAGGGACCTTTTTCATTTTCAAAAAGTAAAAATGGCCAAAAAAATAATTTTGCTAATATTTTTACACCCTTTTAACCATTTAAATTGTTCGTAATCGTTCTCCGGATAAAAATGCCCTAGAAAATGCCTAATACAGTTTTTCATTTTTGTGATTAAATTTTTCATAGGCGGTTTTGCCGGTCCTTTAGTGGTTAATTAAAGCTTATCTGCGAAGTTGAATCATGAAAATCCTTTTATTATTAAGATACACCACAACATTTAAGTTGACGGTATTTACATGTCCATATCCGTATTATTGTCTGCTATTTCCCTGCTATTTCCCTGCTTCACATGAGACACGACGTAGTCCCACGCACGTATCACACACGGATTTTCAACAACTATTTTCACAAATATTTTCTTCGTTCACACAACTAGGACATTTAACAAATGACATTTAAACACAGCATATTTCTGTTTCCACAGCCTTCTAGATGCGTGTTTTACAACAATAGTTGCTTATTGTCACTAAAATCGAATGTTCCACATAAGTTTACGTTACATTTGGCAGCCATATTTTCACAGCCAGCTAGGTATCTGCACGGCAGATATTTATAATTTGGCTTTAAAACCTTCAGAAGATCGTTATTTACCGTCATAAAATCGTTTATTATCACTGTAGGAAAAAATCGTTTTCAGATGATTGTTTTAAAAATGACGATAGTTTGCTAATCTAATCAATTTTGTACCTCTAGTAATAACATAATTAGCACTTAATTTGGATCAGCCTGTAAATATATGTTACAAATATGTTACTTAACAAGTTCGCAACTTGCCGTCATATATCTGTGGCATTTCGAAGTATCCTAGAAACAATTAATTTAAAATGAACGACAAAAACATTGCCTTTTAGCTACTCTTAGCAGCCGTCTTGAATTGAAGGTATTTCCGTTTTATTTTATCGTTTTTATTAAATATCTCGTTTATATCCAATATATTTGGGTTGCATCCCGAAAATCTGGCCTTAGGCAACACATGACGATCCCCAAGAAAATCGCGTCATGTGATTAATGTAATTTATGTTGATGGCGACTAGCTATGTGTAGTTTTAGTTATCTGCATGTATTAGTGTATCTGGCAATGTGTTAAAATAAGAGCAAAACTTCTGAGGACCATTCCGAATGTTTACATATGTATATGGAATTAGTATTCACGTTTAAATGGTTTAAGGTATTTATTTTATTTTATTTAATATAATCAGGTTTAATCCTTTTATTTTATTGATTCACACATTTATCTTTATATGTTTGGTGAAGTTCACTGGCTTCTAGATTTATGACAACCATATCATGATAATGGTGATAATTATCATGAGCTTATTATAAGTGAGGTTTGTTTAGTCAGATTACTAACTACTCGCTGTAAACCAAATATAAACGTTCCACGTGCTTCGATTCGTATGATAATTACTACTGAGCCCCAAAAGTAAATATTTTTATACTAACGCCTTTGGTGTTCAAGATAGGCAGGGCAGATAATTCCAAGAACAGCACGGTAACATACACTAATTCTTAAGTTATGACTGTCTGAGAATTTCTATCTAATAAAACCTCAATGGAAGGCTCTTGAAAACACCTACAAAATGAAGAGGATCGGTATTAAGTGTGCCACACACACAGTTCACGGTTTGACAGGCTGACAGGGGATTTTTGTATTTTATGAGCTTTCTTGCCGTCTTGGGACTGGACAAGATAGCGCCGACAAAGTGGATACCTTTCTTTCTGATAATAAATTGGCTTGGCAAAATCTTATCTCGATGGACATCGATGAGGATTAGACGTCAATTTGGATGTACCTACATAATATATATCCCAATAATATATTAAAATAAAAGTATGTGTCAAAGTTGGGCTGATATAAATCAATATAAAAATCATGATGTACGTATATAAAATATCGCTATTTAAATCAAAGCCAATGATAATAATAATAATGATAATTTTCTTAAATCGAGATTTTTTCAACCAATGAAAACTTCCAATGCAATTATTCCTTGTATTTCTTTCTTACATTTATGCGACATGCTCTACATCCAAAATTTTTGGGATCACTTTATGTAAAACTCGATGGTAAATTGCCAGATATAATTTTTCTTCTAGACATATCAATCTAATTCACAAGTCACTCTACATTTTCGTTTACTTCAATGCGCCACTAAACTGAGAACAATGGTCGCTTGCTGACTTTTATACGAGTGGTAGACCGTTGAAGGCAAGTAATTTTCTCAATTTTCTTCACATCCAGCTGAGAAAAGTCACAACTGATCGCAAGACGCAGAAAACATCAGGAGGAAAACAAGGGATAATATTATTCCTAATTTGTTAATTTCTTCACACACTCAAAAATATTTTACCACATTCCCGACCACATTATAAACATCAAAAATTTTACTCACGGGAATACGCTCGCAGTACCTCGCGTGCATCATTCTGCTAGGCGACTGGCAGCCTAATGTCTAGCAATTATTAGGAATTTTCCGTTTTAAAAACATTTTTGAAATAAATTTATAAATAAAAAAGTTATGTAGCCTGAAGCTTACATAATTTTGATATTATTGCGCCTCTTCCTTCGAGAGCGCGTGACGTCACCTGGCACAAGTCAGACTCGCTGTATCCATGCGAACACTGCAAACGCTAGCTGGAGGCAGAAGGCAGATACTACTTACTGTTGGTCGACTCTCGTATAAATATTGTCTTGTCCCTAAATGTAAAAACAACTATAACTAGTTCTGACAGATATTTTTTCCGTGCCGAGAGATATAACGAAAACGTGGTATATGGTGTATCATCATGAAGAGTGATGACAAGGTACCTCTTTCTTGCAAAGCATCGCTATATTTCTGTGTAGGTTTTCTGTGCAGTTAGCTTAGTCTCCTTGTATTTTTGAAGTGAATACTTCTTTAGCCGCATGAGAGTGATTTTTCAAGGTCGCGTCACGACACATTTTATAACATTTTCGTTTCGCAAGTGAGATGAAGCATATGACAGATATGAGGGAGAGAGAGATTTCTCTCCCTCATATCGAATTCAGCTTTAACTTGGGTATCGATCTCCCACAAGTGTTCTAAAGCGGAAAGCAATTTGGATATAATTTATAAACGATCGTGACAGAATCAGAATTAACCAGAATACAATATTACTTATGCATATCCTGCTAGATATATCTGGATTGGGCTTTCGAATCTGATCCAAATGGATGATGATCTTTTTGCGGAGGATGCGTCCTTGCCACTACTCCACTTTCTTCATGAGAAATTCGGTTTAGATATGAATAACTACCGGAACATTGACACGACTAAATCAGACAACGTTGATGCTATATTAGATTTCTCGAGAATATAGCATCAACGTTGTTTATATAGCATCTCGAGAATATAGTATCACCATTTAGAATCACGATCATATGTCTCACACTTCAGTTACCATAAAGCCAATATGTACAATACCTCTCTCGCTATCTCTTTCTCACTGTCTCAACGAATCGGTAAAGAAGTATTCACTTCTATTACGTGTACTGTGCTGCACGCTGATTTTTTTAAAGTTAATCTTTGTTTAGTTCCATATACTTCTTGTTTGCTTCTTTCGAAAGACCAATCAAACTTTTTTATCTTGAACGATCTGTTTTTTAATTCGTAATGCGTTTTTGGGAAAAATGTCACAAAAATCATTTATATTATAAAATGTTGGCACAAGTCGGCCGTTATATGCTACCATGCTTTTTGTTCTCAGTACAAATACCCGGGATGTGAGTGCACGTTGTCATTGCAACATATTATCTAAATCAAATGTAAACTGTGGTATAATCATTATCAACTGTTATTATTGAATACTATGCTATTATGAATCCTATTATACAATAGTTAGGAAATGTATTATTGGGTTATTACTAAACAGTCTCGGACAGATTTCATTATTAAATCAATAATTTATATATTGCTACAAAATATATTCTATTTAACTTGGAACCCTAGATAGTTAATGATAAAACTATAGGGATTGTTATAAAATTGAAATTTATTCAGTGTATATATTATATTAATAAAGATTATATTTGCGATTATAAAAATGAAGACATATTTTATTGAGACCAATTTCAATCGATCGTGATGCCACAACTACTAATAATTTATTAAATGGTTTTTTCTTATAATTTTTCTTTGTAATCCGGTAAAGTCACGCCAATACTTTCCGCTGAAAAACCTTTAAAACATCTTTAATTGTCTGCACAAAAACGAATGCAGAAACCTTGGTAT
>CAXKVY010017451.1:0-14000 GCA_964058915.1 Tetropium fuscum | reverse complement strand
AAGTTTGATGTCGACAAAAATTATATTTTTATACGGGGTGGTCACAAATTACAAAATCTCATAAAATGTTTGGTTTTCGGGAAAACGCTATTATTTATAAAATATTTTGCTTGCCTAAAGTAATGTCGACAAAAATCATATTTTTTATACGGGGTGGTCACAAATTACGAAATCTCAAAAAATTTTTAGTTTTCGGGGAAACGCTATTATTTATAAAAGTGTTTGCTTGCCTAAAGTAATGTCGACAAAAATTATATTTATTATACGAGGTGGTCAAAAATTACAAAAAGAAAATGTTATTATTTACAAACGTTTTTTGCCAAAAAAATAGTAATGACGTCGACAAAAATTATATTTTTATACGGGGTGGTCACAAATTACAAAATCTCATAAAATGTTTAGTTTTCGGGAAAACGCTATTATTTATAAAATATTTTGCTTGCCTAAAGTAATGTCGACAAAAATTATGTTTATTATACGGGGTGGTCAAAAATTAGAAAATCTTAAAATTCGGTAAGAGTAAAGTTTGTACTGTTTGATCACCACGTTATAAAAAACTAATGATGATTTTGCCACAACTAGTTTTTATACGGGGTGATCAAAAATCACAAAGTTTACTCCTCGACAAAAATCATATTTTTTATACGGGGTGGTCACAAATTACGAAATCTCAAAAAACTTTGTTTTCGGGAAAACGCTATTATTTCTAAAAGTTTTGCTTGCCTAATGTTGCAAAAAATTTATGTTTATTATACGGGGTGAGCAAAAACTACAAAAAGAAAATGTTATTATTTAGAAAAGTTTTTACTTGCCCAAAAAATAGTAATGTCGACAAAAATCATATTTTTTATACGGAGTGGTCACAAATTACAAAATCTCAAAAAATTTTTAGTTTTCGGGGAAACGCTATTATTTATAAAAGTGTTTGCTTGCCTAAAGTAATGTCGACAAAAATTATGTTTATTATACGGGGTGGTCAAAAATTATAAAATCTTAAAATTTGGTAAGAGTAAAGTTTGTACTTTTTGTTCACCACGTATAAAATTTTACACTGTCGAGAAAATGTTATTGTTTCTAAAAGTTTTTACTTGCCCAAAAAATAGTAATGACGTCGATAAAAATTATAATTTTACACGGGGTGGACAAATTACAAAATCTCAAAAAAATTTTTAGTTTTCGGGAAAACGCTTTAATTTATAAAAGTTTTTGCTTGCCTAAGTAATGTCGACAAAAATTATGTTTATTATACGGGGTGATCAAAAATTACAAAAAGAAAATATTATTTACAAAATCTCAAAAAATGTTTAGTTTTCGGGACAACGAACGTGAAACGAACAGAAAATCGTAACCGAACTGCGTTTATATTTTTATTCAATTCACCCTGACGTCCCTAAAGAATTCACGACGCCCTGACGCCCCTAATGAACGAAATCGGTAAATTTTTTTCCAGTAAAGTTTATACAATTGCCCAACTTTTTCAATATGATATGCTTCCCCTCCTCCTTCCCATAACAAAAAAAAAAAAACATAAAAATAACGTTTTTATTTTCACCCCCCACGGCCGTGTTTTTGAGTTTTTTTTTCAAGCTGTCCTCGATTCCTTATAAA
The DNA here is from genome assembly GCA_964058915.1 of Tetropium fuscum. Classification (NCBI taxonomy): domain Eukaryota; kingdom Metazoa; phylum Arthropoda; class Insecta; order Coleoptera; family Cerambycidae; genus Tetropium; species Tetropium fuscum. Next base: position 12,392 of record CAXKVY010017451.1, on the reverse strand, counting down.
AAAAACGAAAAAAAAATCCATTTTTTTTAAATCGGTTCATCAGGGCCGGAGATACACCCGCTTAACCCTTCGCCACCCTCTCCCCTCCCATCCCTTCCCTAATTGAGCAATCTCAAATAAATTTCGACTTGGGCTTCCGACAACCCTTCCCTACAAGTGAAAAAAAAATCAGCCTCCCAATTGCACCCCCTTTCCCGCTACGTTTGATGAAAAAAAAATTTAAAAAAAATGAGAAACTTTTTCTTGTCCCCCCTAAAAAACAAAAACCTTAAAACCGCTGTATCTCCGGTTCTAATGGACCGATTTTGACGGATCAAAAACCAGATTACACGTATCGAGGAGACCTATTTCTTTTGTGCAAAACATTTTTCTATTCATCCCCTCGATTACGCGTAATTTAAAAGAACAATATTCGAAGGGCTGCGCGCGCCCCCTGGCGGCCAACAATTACCGGAAAAAAAGGTTGATTATACTGATAGCGAACCTAATTTTTTTTATATACCACTTTATATGATAAAACAGTCATGGGAAACTCATGGGATTTTATAGCTTGACTAGCACTACATTTTATACGCAAGAGAAGAAAAGTTTACCTACCATCACATTTTAATCCTTGTCTCACTAATCCGAATAACATTTCACCACAAAAATCACAAAATGTCGGTGTTTTGTAAGAATGAACGGAGAGAGCATGAGGTCGTACTACTGTAATATCTGGAACCGAGGAAAGTGGTGAAACTGAAAAATAGAAAACATTAATTCGATAAAAGACAACGAGAAAACACTGGAGCTTACGTTTTCCAGTCAAAACAATCTCTATCAAAGTTTCATCGTTTATTTCAGAAGCGGAATTTATTAGCTGCAGAATATTATTTGAGTTATAAGCGTGTCGGAATAATAACAAACGATCTTCTAACTTATTCACTCCATGGTCCGGAATCTACAAATTAATTATATACATTCTGAACCATTTTTTTACAATATCAGCCGAGGTTCATTACTTACCTTTGAATTTAGAAAATCACATGCGAGATTCTTAATAGTTTTGAGATTTAAGGATGATTGAGGCACCGTAACAGCATCTCTTATTAATCCAAACTGGAATAAAAATGTTACTTCAGCTCCCTGTTCATCCATTGCAAGTAGTCAAATATGCAGTTAGTCTGAAAATATGAACACAGACTTATAGCCTACTATTATACCGTATGAAAATCATACAAATTCATATGAGTGGCTCCTATTGAAGTTTAAATAACGTAATAATGTAATAAAATATTACCCTGAAGGGCAACCAAGTTTACCTATTACTCAATACACTTGATTTTTTAGTTTATGTGACTATTTCAACTAGAATCCCTAAAATTTCACTAACATCGAGAATTAGGTAAGCACTTAGTACAATTTGGGAATGTATCTACATATTTAGCACCAGGGAACACATCCAAAGAAAGTCTTAAAAATAGAGCAAATTGAAGCAAACATACGTAGGTATATACCCATGTACATACAGTACATAGCATTTAACTGAATGCACTAAATACATGAATACATGTAAAGAACTCTCATATATAATTTCAAGTAATATTACGGGAATTCCACATAAATATCCTAAAATCTAGAGTAAATAGGTGGTACCGTTATTTGACCATCCGACTGTCCGTGAAATTAATGTAGCACTTACCAATAGCTTAAAATTTTTGAGATTCGCAACTCATTTATCTTCAAAATGTTCTCTAATTCCTAATATTTAAATATTTATAGTAAACTTATTAGAAAACATCATAAAAAAAACCACCTAAATGACGTAAAAACATGACATATTGACAACTGACAAATATCTGAAATATCCAGAGATATTATTATGGCGGAGTGTCTACACAACCGTCGCGGCGGTTGTTTCTATACGTACACAACCGCCGCGGCAGCCTAAAGCCTGATTTATAAATTGCCGTCCGTCCACCGCCCCATAGAAAGTTCGGCAACAGCACAATTCATTAAACTTTAAACCAATTATAAACTATATTAGCCCGCTACCGTATTCCGTCCTCCCGTAGAAATATGAAATATGAAGTTTCATGATTATTCCGCTTCGGCCTTACGGCAACCAATGGGCGCACACGAGTGCAGGCGTCAGAACTACGCTACGGAATTTTATAAATCGCTTCTTGTCAGCGGGCTTACGGTAAGCAGGGCCAGGACCGGGCGGGCGTACAGGAATCTATAAATCAGGCTTAAACACAAATATTCCTGTGAAACCAACTGGTCCTAATTGGGCCTCATATGCTGTATATACGTATTTTAAGTATTTGGTCAAACGGGCGCAACAAAATTCCTGTGACGTAATAATCTAAAAATAATTTTAGAAAACCAATTTGGTTCTCCGGTCCTCTGTGCCTGATGCCATGTACACGTACCTTTATTATCTGGTTAGTCGTCGACCCTTTGACAAAAACTAATTATTGTGCTTTAGGGCAGGGGAAATATAATTATACCGTGTTTCTGAAAGGATTAAGTAAAAAAATCGTATACATGACCGGACTTATTAGTACGAACCCACTTAGTTCGAACTAAACGGTACCTAAATGTATACGTGGCTACTGATTAACAACACTATACGCGTGTTCAACATTAACTGATGGCATTACAGTAACTGGTGACATTAAAGTTGAGTAGGAATAAGCGACATAGAACTCGGTGGTGAGAATCAGACATTTCACTCGTGTCCGCAAGTCTCTAATGCGCATGATCTGACCCTGGCCTGAAAAGTGGACCACCAACTACTCCTGCTCATGTTGTTTATTTTTATTGCTCTAATAACCTCTTTTCAGTTTTGTAGTTGGTGTTTTGCAATTTACAACATTGTCTTGTACCTACGATTTGTGATTTGATTTTGCTTTTTGAAATTGTATTAATTTATTTAATACATGTTTGGGAGTGTTTTTGTTTAAGTGCAGTGACTGCAGTGTGCAAAGAGAAACTAATGCTATTTATGTCTATAATTCTAGACAATTCGAAATTAAGTTTTTTTAGATTCTCCAGAAATAAAGAACGGTAAGATAGGTTTGTCCTATTTAAGAGATTTTAGATCTATGATAGAAATTGACATTTCAATCTGTGGCATGAAAATGTTCATGAAAATATGTATCGGCGCCTGCCCATAAAAACTAAAACTGTGATACAAACCGTCAAAGAGATCGCTGGCAAGTGAAATGACATTGGAATTGGAATGGAATTAACTTATTCCTACTCAACTGTGGTGAAATACGTCTCGATGCGTCGGCACTCTTCCAGCACGCCTAGGAACTAGGAAGAATGAGAAGATTTCGACCGGCGACGAGAACTCGTGCCATCACTTGCCATAGGCGTGCGTAACATTATGTACACAAAGAATTGTTCTGAACTCGACAGAAGCTTCTGTTGCATATTGTATCACCCTTAATTTAACATAATTTTTAACTCGCTTCGTATTATATAGGTACAGTGGCGACCAGTTGAAAGTAAACGAATTTTTCCTTAATGTGTCCGATCCTTTCAAATGTCTTGTGTTGACATTTGACACATTGTTGATTTCCGTTGAATATTTTACGTGTTCCATATTACAGTTTTGTTATTTAAGTTCAAAAATGAGTATTATTCATATTTTTCGCGTAGAGCAAAACAGATTTGTACAATCATATTTTTGTATCGTATAATTTGTACAAAATTCGTAGGTACCTCATATTATAAACCATACGAATCACATCAATTAATGGTGCTGAGTTATTTCAGTCGGGATGTATACAAGACTCGTTGACACATAAAAAACATAACATAACGCATAACCTAAAATTTGTAATATGTTAAAAATCATATACTTACAAGTAATACAGATAGATATACGATTAAAATCATGAAGACTAGAGAAACAGCGGATGCCCTTAAAGTGCAATTATTATTTACTATAAAACTAAAACAACTGGGTTAGAAACAAATTAGTTTTTTAAGGCAATCGGCTTTCAGATTGAGCCGCATGATATACATTTCTGTGGATGCTTAAGCCCCGGAGCACCCATGTCGTCGGCGCCCCTGACAGAGTTGAGGTTGGTTGAAAAGAGTGCCCAAGGATTTTACACAGTATTCCCGACCTGTTTATCTTTGTTCCCGACCCGACTACCGGCAGTCGACAGTTAATCTATGCCCACAGTACCGATGGCCGCAGCGTGAGCGCTCTTCATCGCATTGGGATTCTGGGTTTGGGATGCTGGGCATCGCGTTTAACGGCTAGAGTAGAAGAGAGACGGGGATAAAACTCTTATATTATTCATTTCCTTGAATCGAGTATCGAGTCAATGTGCGCTAGCCTGCGACCGGGTTTTGTATACTAACAGAGACGTTACACTACCTATGCGTATAGTGTATTGTGTTGACTGTTGTTATTTTTGTTTTTGCGGTGCGTGTGTGGTTAGGAAATCTTGAATCTTCGTTTGTGGTGCAAATTCTAAGCAGGATACAAATTAATATTTCATGCTTAGTTATTATAATCCAATAAGGGTGGATTTCTCAACGAAAAATTAACAAAGACATGGCCCTCTGCAAGGCAATGGCCAATGCCTTTCTGTCTACAGTAATAATAAGAATCTTTAAAATGTGATTTAGTGAATTAAAAAATATAAGTGACTAACAAAATGGTGCAAATTTATCATTTAACCAGTTTACTGGTTATTGGATTACTAGCGCATCCTGAATTTGGAGCTAGTACGAGTACAGCAACGGAATCTTTATTTGAAACAGGTAAGGTAATACCAGAGACTTATTCAGATACCTTCATAAATCATTGGTAATACAATGGGTAGTTGTAAAATTTAACCTTACCTTTTGGAAGGTGTAATTAAGATATATTTTCAAATAAATGTACCTAGATGGAATTTCCGTTACATAAGCTCTATTCTCATTCAGAATTCCGAATTCCTAATTTCTAAAATCATGCAACGGGATCCATGCCAAGCGTCGATAGGTACCCTGAACCTGAACCAATTCAGAAGGAGCATCCAGGGTGTTCAGACATTCATATAGGGGTATAATTTTGTCAATGTCAACAGATAAAATACCGTAAGCTTGGGGGCTTTAGCCACCCTGGTTGGCATTGTCCAATTTCTGAAATTTGTTGTTTTCCAATATCAAGGTATATATGACTTATACCTACATACTATAACGAACTCAAAACTGAATATAAAAAAGAATTGGTCCCTCATATTTTCGTAAATCGCCTCAGAATGTCCTTGTTAAAAATGCTTGAATTTGTAGTACAACTTTGCCTGTACAAGCGAAACACGGCCTCCGCATATTTTATATTAGGGTCAAGTGGGGCAATTCTAAACGATTTTAAAGTTAATTTTTACTTCTTTAAATATAGCGAAATAATATAAAAACAATTGCTAAATATTTACGACATCCACTTCTACGTTTCTGACGTTTTCTTTTTTCTAACATGTAAATGACATTATTAGAAGTAATTTGTGATCAATATAACAATGGGCAAATGAGTACTTAGCCAACAAGCATACGGTACCTGGGAGCAAATAGCTGTATAAATAGGGTATAGATAGGGTGTAAATAAGGTGCTGGCTGTGTAAAAATTTAAGTGGGTCAAGGCTAAGCTAACAACCACAAATTTTAATGGATATATGTGCATGAAATTTTGGAGATTTTTTGACAAAATAATGTGCAAGGAGTTCAAATGGCTTTTGATGAGCTACACTGTGATTAATATTTTTGTAACGCATTTTATAGTGAATTAAGATTGAAACAGAATGAAAGAACTCAACGTTTTTACAAACACTCGCGGATATAGGTATATTTTACTGTTAAAGACATAATATATATAGCACATAGAAATATAAATGACTTGTATTATTAGCAAACCCTACTTTCTACTAACACATAGGTATAGTTAAATTATGCTCCTTTTATAATGACCACGTGGATATTTTACTAAATGATCATCAACATCACGTGAAAATATTGTTGCTCCAATTCCCGCAGTCGTTCTAAATAACATAAGTATTTAGAGTTCAATGGTTATCGCTAAATGAACTTTAATTTAACGGAATTATACATTTCAATGCAAAATAATTAAACGACACGTTAATTTATTTTACAACGTTTTCTAGCATCTAATTTGTCATGGTTGTCGTTGTCGATGAAGACATTATAAAACTGGTAACTATAAATAAAGCTTTGCATATAGATCAGAAGTATTTGAAATAAAAAAACTCTTAGTCACTACTGATTTCTATTATGCAAATAGGAGAGGGCGTTCTAGCCAGATTATATTAATTTGATTTCAGTTGATACCTACTGAAACTAACCCCCGCCACTCTTCTTATATTCTTATTTATTTCTCTTACTGTTATTTGTTTATCACTACTTCATCAGATGGCCATTCATACATACATACATACATACATATGTACATGCAAACATGCAGATATACATTACACACAATCATACATACATGCACACATACAGCCCTGTATATATATATATATATATATATATATATATATATATATATATATATATATATATATATATATATATATATATATATATATATATATATATATATATATATATATATATATATATATATATATATATATATATATATATATATATATATATATATATATATATATATATATATATATATATATATATATATATATATATATATATATATATATATATATATATATATATATATATATATATATATATATATATATATATATATATATATATATATTTATATATATATTTATATATATATATATATATATATATATATATATATATATATATATATATATATATATATATATATATATATATATATATATATATATATATATATATATATATATATATATATATATATATATATATATATATATATATATATATATCCATCCGACAAAGCAACGATAACAAAACAAGTTGGCCTTTTACGTGATCGTCTAGTTTTTAGTTAGGACACAAATTTACGTTATGATTGTAGTTTTCTTATACCCTGGTTCTTTTAGGGTTTGGTATTACTTGTCTGCAAAAGAACCCTTTGAAAATACTGATAACTGTTCTGACTTGGTGACACTTTGTTTAACTAGTTGCACAGAACTGGAATAAGTGCTAGCCAAGACTATACTTTGTTTAAAGCACAGCATGATTTGTTACTCAATTTCGGAAGGAACACTGACCTCAATAAAATACGGAAACTGTTTTAGGACATTTATTTCGGACCATATTCATATGCAAGGAACAATAGTGCTGTCCGTTTAGACAATCGTCTTACATAGAGTTGCTGCATAGTGAGTAGTTAACATGGTTAACAAACATGATAAGCTACTTGCAGATGAGGGAAACAGACGTAGAGATACCTTGGTACCATTTACTTTGAAGTAATGAATTGTACAACCCAAACAATGAACGCAATGTCATTGCTTATGGCAATAGCCATTTTTATAATAGCGTAGGCAATCAACAAAATGATGTGATTGGGACCCCGCAGGAATTACCGAAGTCTAGTACGGCATAGGTAAAATCTCATGGTGCCCAGGGAAATATCCCTGGATAATCTCGAGTACCTTAGTTAATACAGAACTTGCAATATTGTTTCACAACCGTTGGATCTCTGAAGATTTCGCAGCGGGCAATTGCCACAGACTGCGGACCCCAATTGGGGCCGGAGGTGGCTGGACGCAACTGGGCGTGGTTCCTCAGTTTTAGCATGTCGACTTTCGGGTTGCTAGACAATTCACAAGGTGTGTATCGGGCATTGGTACATATTGAATATAGTGAACCAAAGGCACTCATCAGGCTTTATCCTATATAACCACGGAACAAGTAGAACTTCACACATGCCTGGGAAAAAGTTTCCCTGTATCTACTGAAATCATGGTCAATGCAAAACTGGTGTTATACAACCGTAGAATCTCTGAAGATTTCGCAGGGGACAATTGTCGCCTAGTTCCCCCATAGATATAGCGTGTCGATTCGTTTGGGTTGATAAATAACACACAAGGTGTGCATCGACCTCGGTAAAGACCGAACACATGAAGCAAAAGGCACGTGTCAAATCTTATTCTGTGAAACGTCTGGCGACCCAGAGATGTTCCATACAAACCGCACTTATACCTAAATTTTTACATCCGCCAAAATATCCATCGTTGAATTTCGTTTATGCTCCATGACCCTGCATCCAAACCCCAATACTAACTATGTAGATAGAAAAAATAACAAACCAAAAAAAAAAAAGAAAAATAAAAATAATAAAAATAACCATAAAAGCATTAACTACATGCAAAACAAAATAGCATGAAAAGAGCATGAAAACAAAATAAATAAAAGAGGCATCAAAAAAGACAGACAATAATAAAATATAATAATATAAAAGACAACAACAAAAGACCCAAAAAAATACTAACCTAGACCTAAGGAATTTGTATCCAACGCTTCTTAGCCACAGCTTATGTAAATAATTAACAACTAACAATAGAAAACTAACACCCGCAAACTTCCTACAACATCCCAACCATAGGTCGCAGACAATCAAACAAATAAACGGAAAGTCCAGAACAAAGTTACAATATCAAACACAACAACCGGCAAAAGTATCCTGGAAAGGATAGAGGCCAAGCATTGCCATCACCGACAGTGTGAGCAGGTAGTTTATTGCGTTGTGGCTGACGACCCTCACAGCAGGTTAAAAGACAGCTGATGCAATTACGTTAAGGGTGTTAGACCCAAGGCGTTTGTTTTGTACAACTCATTGCACAGATCAATCAGTGCAATAATATTGACTTACTCTCTCGGTTTCCCTCAGATATATAAACATATTAACGACAGTAGTTGGATCTTAATTATACTAAGATTCAGGTAACACAGAAAAACCAGGGCGAGTACCGTAGGCGAGAACACAGAGTCGTAGATTCAAACATGAATTAAGAAATGTCGCTGTCCAGTCCTACATCAATAATAGTTTAGATTGAATACGGAAATACTTAGAATTAGAATAAACTGATGGAGCGTATGGCAGCCGTAGGAGAGTTAGGTTATTTTACCTAGTGCAGAATATAATGTGAGGTTGCCCTCCATTACTTCCCCGGGTTCGAAAGTACCGTCGTGGGGCGGGACAGCGGACATGGCTGGTCCGGATAACTTGGATCTGCGGGTGGAAATTACTCGCTTCTCGTAGGAAAAATGTGCGTTGCGAACAGACGTATACAGCTAAGCAGGTCTTGGGATAGGCCGTGAATGCTCAACGTCGGGTCGACAGCGCTTTCGCAGACCACCGGAACCTGGGGGCGGCTCGGTATGGTATGCAAAGTGGACAGTTGAGAACAATTCTGCCAAACAAGACGGTCTTGGGGTAGACACTGAAGGCTGGCTGAGTATTCAACAACTCTCCTCGATTGCAGCTAGCGTTCCACGTTTTATACAAAATTTGTAGTGACGTAGGGCGCTAAAGCTAGGGGTTTCTCACGGGAACGTTGGATAATTTGTTTATATTACACATTCCGATCCAAGACGCCAAACACTTGAGATCGCGCGGTTGTTGCATGAATTTCGTTAGCAAACCCTTTTTACTATGTTACCGTAAAGGTACTTAGGGCATCGAGGCTGGCTGCGATCACGTGCACCCAGGCCATGTGGCGCGTGGTATAGGTATTCCGATCTCGAAAAGCTACCCTCGTTTGTTTATGTTAACAACATTTAGATAAAACGGCCGTGGCACGAAAAGCTGTCTTAAAACTTTGCTAAATAGAATATTCGTAGAATGTAATTTTACGTATTTTAATAAATCTGAATTTTAGGATTTTAGCCGGAAAAATAGAAAGCGGAATGGACTTTAATGATTTGTAGATAATTTAGTTTACTATAAAATTATTGCAAACCAAAAGAAGTAAAAGTAAATTAGGAAATTTTCTCATAAAAGAACGACCCATATACGGGGCGTTTCACTACTATAGTCTATTTGTAAACGAAAGATAGTAATAAAACTGTTTTTTTAATTTTTGGGAATTATCTCGGAAATTAATAATTATACAGTATTTATTATGTACAGTAGCCAGCAGTTGAAAGTGAACGATTTTATTTACTTCACGTAATTGTGGCGTCAAATTTTTGAAGTAATGAAGATTTCGTTAATTTGATAAGTATGTCAAAACTGACTTCCTGTTACAAATTCCGTTCCATAATTTTAAACTATGGTGAAACTTAGAGATGCGGAAAATATGCGCATGGTAATTTATTTTAATGCTGGGTGGTTTTTAAGAATTTTAAGTGCTATTGCCAACCTTTTTCGCACCGCAAACATAACTTAAATATTAAGAAAATTGTCATATATGGGGAGGTGACAATTTTTCGATAGAGAAGAAAGTGGTCAGGAGTTCACAACAAACAGAAACAATAGTTCATTAAATTAGTAAGTTATTACTGGATAGGGCTGGAACCTTTGATGTAACAATCGGTGTAGTTTCCGCAAACATCAAAACACTTTCGCTTCGCTCGACGCGCGTTTCGCCAACCAAGTTGGCATCATCCGGAGACGATTAAAACTAATCTTAAGCTACAAAATCTACCATATTTATACTATTTTCACGGTGACGTCACTAATGATATCACCGTGACTAAATTTACGTCTGACTAATCACGCTTCAATGATCGGTTGCTAAGCAAGGCGTAAAGCGGGCTATACGGTATAGGTCCCTTGCCGCTATTCATACTACTTTTACATTTTACAATTTCTATGCTCTCAAATGCATCCAACTGTCTATTATTGGTCACATTTCTAACTAATCTTAAATTACTAATATCTATTCTATGATTGTTGTCAAATTGTTGTGATTCGCACGAACTCTTCGATCCCCATTCTGAACTCTCATCAAAAGCCCCTTGAACTCCATGGAATTTTTTTTTTCAAAAAATCTCGATTTTTTCCATCATGAAATTTGCAATAAAAATCGCATTTATTGCGCTAGAAATTTTTTTCTTTCGGGATTCAAACATTTTAATTAGAAAAAATTGCAAACCTACGAGTTACATGGTAACGTTAAAATGTTTCACGAAGTTCCATGCCTCTACTAGGAGTAGTAGTCATCTTTTTGACAAACGGTTACTATATAATCTAGTTGATAGATTAAAATTTTAGTCGCTCATAAATAATATAGGTAATCTATAAATATTAACATGTTTACAATTTTTTATTTTATTAATTAGGCATTACTTATTTAATCATGATATGGTAATTAATAAGTTACAGTGTTCATTGTTTTTACCAGATAACAATTCAATACCAATGACTGCGTGCCAAGAAATCTTTAGACTACGACCTATGACCCGCATTATCTGGCGACACTGTATTCTTACGATTCTATTAGTACCTATCAACGAGAAATTACATATTTTCGAGCATATTTTCATCAAAATAGAAACTTAAGTTATCGCATTATTACTTTTCGCTGCGAAAGTCGAAGTCTGAGGAATATATGTACGTGAATTTAACGGAACACTTTTAAATAATCGAATGTTGAACCAGGTCATAATTTGTTGCTAAAATGTTGCTAATTAGTTTATTGTTAGTTAAAACACGATCATGAAAAATGAATTTAAATAATCAGGAGTATTTCCAGCCCGAAAAACACGAACACCCTGTATTTTGGGGATATTTTGTTGGAAATAATTAAAAAATATATATATTTATCGCGATTTTTGACATACACTGCCCAACTTATTTAACGCACAACCAAAAAGTTAACTCAAATTTGACGTTATGTATTTTCGACAATTTTTGTTCGTTTTGGTCGATTTTTTTTTCAAATCGTAGGTTTTTCTCTTAGGAATATCACTGTCTTAGTTGTTTTGGTAAAACGAATGATTCTGATATTATACCAGGTGCTATAAAAATATTATGTGTTTTTCCGAAATTTCAAAACGTCCTGTGGGCTATACAAGGTATTGCAAGTTATTGCAATTATAACCAATTTAAAGCCTCATGTTTTTTCTACATTTTCTTTTTTTATTCATTTGTTTATCTCTGTTACTTCATAAAATATCCAATTTTTGAGTTGACGTGATTTTTATTAAATTTATTAACCTTCTTTTTTGTCATGTGCTCATTATTTATTACTCATTATACTGGTTCAATGCCTCATTTTGCGTTCTGTTTTCCTTGATATCTTATAATTTATTGAGAGATGCAAGGTGTTTTAGAAGAGAAAAAGGTCTTAAAAGGACAAAAACTCAAAAAACATACCCAGAAAAATGGATTGCTTTAATCAATAAAACAACGAATAACAGGAAACAAAAAAAAAGTAAATAGAGAATTAGTATCTGGTGTTTCCACCCCTTCCGCG
>CAXKVY010017450.1:0-24924 GCA_964058915.1 Tetropium fuscum | reverse complement strand
ATGTGCAAGTGGACACAGTTACGCTTTTCCGAATGTGGCCCCCACAGTGGTTGAAAAGGGAAACATTTGCATTCAACTTTATAAACATTCTTATGGACATCTAGAATATTGTAAATATTCGTGACCGTAGGCGTTGATGGCAGTTAATGATGAAAAATTTCCGAAATTCGTGGTTTATTGAAATTCATGAGAACATTTAATATTGTGGCCGAAATTACTATATTAAGTATTTTTAAGAGATACAAATAAATATTAATATTATGATGAACTTAAAATACCTTTTGGTATTTAATAAAGGAACAGAATAAAAAAAAGAAATTGAATCTGTATTATCAGATTTTGAATTTGAGCAATTTTTTTCTTTTTGCGTTTGCAGGCTTCGCCAAGTTGAAGTTGAATGTTCAGAAGTTGTACCTTGAAAGAAGTATTTTATAGCTGCTCAGCATAAAATTCAGAAAATATACTGGTCAAATGTTCGATTGTAAAATATGAATTGTAAAGTAGTTGAATTAACTTTTCAAATATCAAAATAGTTCAGGAAATGAACGACAATTCAATTCACAATTAATTTTTTGCGAAGTGGATGCGTATAATGCCGTTTGCAGCCAAAAGGCGCCAGCTATATACGTGCACATAGCGAATATATAGCATCAAAATAATTTGTGAATAGACTCTTCAATAGATTAGTTGAACGGCATAACAACATAAATTAGATTTACAGAAAATATAAAAATATGCATTATATAAATACCTTTTAGGCCATGTCCCAAGAGAATAGGTTCCTTGTCATTGATCTTTTGTGTACTCAAAACACTACCAACATTAAAATAAGTTTTTAAAATTAAGGCCATCCTTTGGTCATTTAATGTTTTGAATACCAATGATTTCACAGCTAAATAATTTGTTGCTATATGAACAGTTATTAACATTAACATAAATATCCATTCTATCCTAGAAAACAAAAATCATACTCAATTATAAAAAGAGTCTGTTATTCATAGTCTAGCTAAGGGCAATGTTATATAGAATCATAACAGCGTTAACACAGATATTAGTCGTCTGTGTCGCTCTTAGAAATAGCAAGAAGTCGACAGAGTATGACATGCAAATTTTTTACAAGAGATTGATCCATGGCATTATACAACTTTATGGTTTGACAATACCCAGATCACAATCAAATTGCCTCTCAAAATACATTTTTTTTTTAATGTACCAGTAAACATTTTTATGGTGTGTTCTCAACATTTATATGGTATGTCTTGGTATCAACATCATAAGTAAAAAAAAATTATTACCTACTGCACTAGATTTTTTACAACATGTACCTGGAAAGTTTAAAAATAACTAAGTATGCATCACTAATTGTAGATGAGAACTGATCTTTAAAGCTGGAAGTTAAATTTTGCAAAATGAATGAAGGTACGATCACGTTATGATTTATGATCCAACCTAACCCTTAATATCATTTGTTTTACAGTAAAGAATATATTGAAATGTTAGAACTTGTTAAAACATCCTTCAAGATATTCGTAGCATATCAAAATGACTAGGTATAGGTACTTTAATATATAAATTGTCTACTCACACTGATCCGTCAAATATGCTTAACAGATAAATGCTAACAAGACTTCCTAATAGATTCACCACCGTTTCTTGACTACCGTCTTTAGCTGCTATCTCTGCCATGTTATTTCTTATAGCTTGATGGTGCATAATAGAAGATCTTGTTGCACCTCCAGCAATACCAACCTTAAACCAAACAATTTTCACAGTACCGTACCTACTATACATAGAGATGATTATTGGATGACTTAATTAATTTTAAAATGCCTGAATATAACAAAGTTTCATGTGACAAGAAACTTATGTGAAAATTGGGACAATGGTTATTTGCCTACTGGTATCTATTTACATACCTATAATGAAATACAGTACAACTTCGGTAATTCAGACACTCGTTAATTGGGACAAACCAGCTATCCGAATATGTACTACACTCGGACATATTTTACTTCTGTAATTCGGACAGATTACTCTGGCCAATTGCAGAAAACTGTCATTCCAAATAAACGCACGCAATCATGTGTTGAATATAAACCAATAATATTGGACTTGACAAACCGATGTCTAGCATGTGGTGAGAACAAACTGCTTACTAGTAGAGGGTGAAATTTAGTGAGCTTACATTTCTGTGAATTTTTTCGTTTATCTGGCATGGTTCCATTTAAAAAACCACATACAATAGTAACCTGTACACAATGTGTATTTTATTACAGCTACATATATAAAAAAATATATACCCCCTAAATTCGAACACTTCAGGAATCCCAAATATTTAAAAACTTTAACGGTCCGGATTATCGAAGTTGTACTGTACCTCAAATACTTATTGTGTACAATTTCGTAACTCGATTAATGTACCTATTGAGATACATTAATCAATAGAATAGAATGTACAACTTTGTAAGATTTAAGCAACAATAGGTACCTATATAAATAATTTAGTTTAAATTTAAACAACAAAATCTTACAATACTCTTCATAACTGATGTACAACATAAAACTGGCATCGAATATTTACTTATAAATGGAAGACATAGTTCTACCATTAACGCTGCATCATTCAGGATATCTGCAAAAAATCTCCATTTTTTACAGTCGGAGTCCAAGCCATTTCTATAAATATATAAATATTGTAATATTCTAGTTTTTGATTGGCATTGTTATAATCTGTATTAATATTTTAGCATTATTATTAATACCTGGAATAAAAAAGATAATATGCTTGAGGTACACAATGTTGAATAATAATCTGAACCAAAATCTGATTAGATAATATTGAATTTTAACATTTATTTTTATGATATTTCTATAAAATAAATAAACATAAGTACTGCTACTATAAATATTTTGGGTAGCTTCAAAAAGTTACTAACTGATTACCCTTTCCACCAAGCAAACATAATTCTTCCGACCATCCCTGTTCCTTCTTTCATTATCCATGTTATAGCTGCCGATAATGCTGATGCCTGTGCATCACCTACACCAACACTCTTAAGAATAGCCCTGGTTGAAAAAGCCCCGATAATAGTGCTGCAGAATGCTTGTAGTGTGTCCCATACCTGGTACTGAAAATAGTCCTCACTTACACTATCAGGATAACCATAGGGAAGTATCACCTCTCGGAAAAAGCTTTTTATGAAACGAAATGATACTGGTATTCTGCTTCTTTGTCGGACCTCCGTAATTTCATTTCTTCCTATTACAAAATAACAATCAGAGATTTTAATTTTATTAATTTTAAAAGATTTTGATTTTAATTAAATAATTTTATTTACCTTTTCTAGTGTACGTTATGATGTCCCCAACAGAACTACATTGTTCAGTAATAATTATATCAACTTCGGACATTATTTTTGTTAGAATAAAATTAGAAATTACTGCAGTACATTTTATACTTATACAAGTATTGGTACATAAAATATAAATTTTGATTATCAGCTGATTATTAACAATATTTATTCATATTTATTTTCCATCACAAACTGCAAAATAGGTAAACACCATAAACCACAAAACACTGACAGAACCATAAACTTTTAGTTTCTCTAGAGCTGCATAAAAACCAATGCAACAGCGCAAAACGTTCGCGAACGTTGCAAAACATATCTTCGTGGTAGTACCAGAGATATATCTCTGAGTAGTACCAGAGACATATTCAATATAACTTTATATATCATTGGTAGTACCACAGAATAAAGTAGTATCCTGAGTTCTGCGGGCGCGCGCACTATGTTTTACCCGCGATTTGTGTTTTCCCGAGAGGTGTCCTTACATCAAAAGAAGTCGTGTTAATCCTGGATTATATTTAAGACTGACTTATTTTGACACATCTATGTTGCACCATGTATTTAAGCCCGGTTTGATGTGATAAGACAGAGTTTAATTAAAGTCGCCAATTTCGAGGGCTTAAGACGGATTTTAAAGTTAAGTCTAGTCACAAATAGGTTATGTTTCACTATTTAAAAAAATTGTTACGCGTTATTACGTATTGCTTGCACTTTTAGGCTTTCTATAGCACATTTTATTCAATAAGTGTCCAAGCCATAGGGGACAGTGATTTAAATATTAGAGATGTTGTGGCAAGATGCCCGAGATAGCCTGATAGCGCTCATGATTCATGATAATACCCACCATTTTTAACAATAACAGAATTAATGCAAGATTTGAAATGGGGGAATTTAACAATTAAAAGCATATTTTACATACATAGGTATACAGGACAATGCATATAATTTATCTAAATCTTGCATCTTCCTTTGGCCTTTTTACCAGATTTGGAGACCTCGTATTAAGAACTATTACGATTTCTACCCACGCTCTACTTTTTCCTCGGATGTAACACCACCAGTCGTTCCATTCTCAATTACGTTTTTTTTCTGAAATTAAGAATAAAAGAGTTCTTTTTCCTCAGGAGTAAAGTTTGAAAATAAGAAGCAATTAGTTTGCTTCTTATTTTCATATACCATGATTAAATTTCTAACTAAATAACCCACTAGACGTAGAGTCACTAGACGCTCGACTTAAAATGCAATATTGCCACATTTTAACTAGACTTAGTTAACTCTTTAGAAATTTTCATGGTGGATTTGGATTAAAAATAATCCTGACTTAACATTATAAGCCGACTTAACTAAGCCCAACTTAAGTCAGAATCGGTAAACTCGGGCATTAGAGGTTGAGACCCGGTTAGTGATGTGGTATTTTAAATAAATCATACGTTTATGATATAAATACATTAAGCTGGTGTATGAGTCTCCGGTAGCCAGTAAATACTATCAATCTATCATTAACTCATTTTGCCTATTGTTTGTACTTCTTTTCATAATTTTGAGGTCAATTCAATTATTTGAAATCTCAAAGGCCACTGAAGCCATTCAGCAAAAGATTTTGTATTGACCTGTATATTCTATAAAAATAAATTACTAAATAAATTGGAGGCTCTGTAATGATACTACTATAAAACTACCTTTAAAAATTGTTGTCATCAAGTAACGACGATATTTTATTATTCTTTGATTTTAATGTATTACATAGAACAATGAATGCGGACGATTTTATATGTTTTGTGATTTTATACAAGAGACAAGTGCAACGTTGGCCGTAAGCCTTTTGGCGGACGGAGGAGTCGGAAGTTTAAACAGTTGTGACGTAAAGGAAGTTCACATGTCGCTGTCACAATAAAGTTCTTAAGTAGGTATGCGCCAAATGTGATCCGTTTTGTGATCGCTGTAGCACAGAAGAGAGAGCTTATCTCTTCTGTGGCTGTAGTCTGTAGATAAGTAACTACAACTTGTATAAAAAGTTTCTCTATGGTCGGTACTCGGTAGATAGGGTACAAGAGTCAAGTAGGGGTAGTGGCCTTACGGTAGTGGTGTAGTTGTGTAGTTCTGTAAGCTGTAATAAACTGTTTTGTGGGTTGCATGTGCATTATAAATATATTAAGACCATCTAAAGCCTGAATGGGTGGTTCTGGTAATTGTAGTTGTAGTTAAAAAGTTATAATAATGAACTTTTTAGAATACTGTTGCATTAAACTTTACTTTGTGTGTTTAAAAAAAATGCGTTTATAATTTGTGATTAATATTTTTACATTCTACGTATACCTAATCACTTTTGTCTGAAGTAGGTATTTCAACACTTTGTGTTATTGTTAATAAAATGCAATAAACTTTTCGAACAATTTGCCGCTAAGTACTTTTTAAAATTGTTAGTATCAGTGGGATGGAGCTCCTGCCTATTACACACGTGACGTAAGCAGAGAACTGACTGATAAGACCGGTGGATAAGACGTCAAGGTCTTTGAAGTTGTCCATCCCGGTCTCTGGATGTACCTAACGCCTCTACATTTCTATCGATGGGGCAAGCAGGGTCCGATTATCCATATAAAAAAATGAACAATGGCCCAGGGGACCCCGAACTCGGAGGGGCGCACGCAGCATACAGCATATTAATTTAAAAGCCGCTTCCAGAAACTTAGCTAATCTCTTACTAAATTGACCAATCAGCATTGAGAATGAGAACAACTAAGATTAACTAAAAATTCTGGTAAAAAATATTTATGTGTTGTGGTTGTTTCACTTTTGTTAGTTATTTATTTTTTGTTTATATTTGTACGTATTTTGTATTTGTATTTTTGTTATTAAGAGTTTGCAATTTTTTAACTACAAATTCGTAAAAGTATTTGTTATCCTAAAAATATAATTCTTCCATGTTATAAAATGCGATGTTAAAACGGTGTTGGATAAGGGAAAGGCCCCTATTTGACCCAGGGGCTCCTTGTAGTGCTATTCCATCCTTGGGCGCAAGATTAAAGAAATTCTATACAAAACACCTATGAATACAGATCTGGGGAATAGAGACGGGTCTTTCAAGCATTGGATTCAGGATCCAGTACAAATTCAAAGAGCTATTTCTAATCACGTTATGACGTCGAGCCATGAACATGTTTACGTAACAATGAACAACTTTTTAAACAAAAAGTTGTACCTACTCGTTTATATCTCAAGAACGGTAAGAGGCGTAATGAAATTTACACAGATTCCAAAATGTAGAATCCAAAAATGTAATAATACATGGTTTATTTAAAATAATAGTCTTTGATTGAGGAATCATCTGTTGACGAGTAGACGAGTAGATTGACGAGTAGATTGACATGGTTTATTACATGGCACGAGTAGATTGGATCTCAATAGATGACAGACGGCGTCTGAAAAATTTGTAGGATGTTTACTACAAATATAATGACACTATTTAGTCTATAGCTAGTACAACACTATAAACAATAATATTTATGATGTTATGACATAGGTAGTTTTTATTGCAATAATTATTGCCAACATCGGCTTCTTAGAAGTCCCCCTCTTGGTTCTTTCCTGTGCACTGCAGAAAATTCAATGTTAGCCAGAGAAAGATATTTGCATTAACCCTTTAAGGTCACCGTGGTGTCCATCACAATGAACATACACACTTATGAACATGAACTAACTTTTAACTTGACGTGCTTAAATTACATTGTCCATGCATGGACATCTAGTTTAGAAAACTAGTATTCCTTTAATCTATTAAATCTATGAAGAAAACAGAGGAAGTTTGAAGTTTGACGCATTAGGCATGGCATGTCTACGATATAAAGCCACTGCCTGTGCCACTGTAGCCATGTGGCCATGTCTATCCACAATCCACGGTCTGTGCATGAGAACACTAAGCGTCATCTGAATTTGAATAGCATAATTTCAATAAATATTTCAATTGAGGGTTACAGATTACAGAGCGGTACTCATGAGTGCTATCAAAACATGAAACATTTTAAACATGAAAATAAAACTAGTTTTTTCATGTTCAATTTATGGTATAACAATGAATTTCTAAAGAAAATTTAATGGGGGGATGCCAGTAAACTTCTATAAATCTGCAAGTCTATCTTGGCAGACAAAAATACAAAAGTACAAAAGCCTATTTTCTAACAATTTTAAAATTTCGCCAGATTTTATATTTATCGGGCCCATACCCATGTAAATTGTTTTTCAAACAAGAAAGATTAAAATCATAACAAACTAGAGGTAGCAAGCAAAGCATTAATTTGTATCAATATTCATTACTTATATCTTATTTGTGAGAACTGTGTCCTGTTTTAGACATTTGTTTTTCTGGACAATGTTATTTTCTGTTATTTATTTTGTCTATTCTGTTAGGTATGTACTCTGTCTATTCTGTTATTTATTTATTGCGTTTATTTATTGACTTTGACGGATACGACCACTATCCATGCAGCACCAGATCCAAATGATCTGAAGGATGTCATTAGATGTAAAACGTAGAAATGTACAGGAATATCTCACATTTCACGAAATGTAATGTTATGATAACTTGTGTATTCAGAAGGATAGACATTGATTCATAAGATATTATTGAAGTTACCTATATAAGTTCCATACAAATGTCAATTGATTTGTTATTTTTTAATATATTTTGTTTTTTTTGTTTTTAATATATTTTGCATGTTATATTTTTTATTACTTATACACACTTCAGTATATTGTACTCCTTAAATACACAGTGTACATCACAGTGGACATGCCTTATTTCCAAAATCCGAGAAAGTAGGCTGAAAAAAATCAAAAAAATAATAAAAAGTATAGTAGTATATATATATATATATATATATATATATATATATATATATATATATATATATATATATATATATATATATATATATATATATATATATATGTACCTACCTACATAGCCATGTCAAATAAAAAAAAATTAAAACAATTATTTCTAGGTGTATGACTTAAAGGGTTAAGAAGAACTTCATTTACATTAAAGACTAAAGATTAATAAGACGTAGTATAATAAGTATGATAATAAGAAGTAGGTAGTATTATACGCATCAAATCCAATGCCCATTTATTATTTTCTTTGAAAAATCAGTCCTACAACAATATTGTAAGATTTTTGGAGCGTTAAAATAAGGACACGCGGCGTACCTACCTATGTGAACATGCGTGCCATTTAAAAATAAAGCTATAAAAACGCCGCCTTCTCTTGACAACAAATTCAAAACGCATGGTTTAATGGCTTAATTTTACAGGAATTTGAAAAAAAAATTTTGATACGATGTTTATAATCGTTGCTATAAACAAATTAGTGTTTTTAGCAATTGTTCAATTTACACTTATTATTTCACCTTGGAATTTTTGTTTAAATATAGATTTACTTGTGTTAATAATTATTATTATTTACAGGTCATAAATTTATGGATAAAGATTTCCTTATTCATTATACTTGCAATAATTGCATTAATTGCAATAATGCATTAGCTGCCGGACTCTGTATATATATATATATATATATATATATATATATATATATATATATATATATATATATATATATATATATATATATATATATATATATATATATATATACATATATATATATATATATATATATATATATATATATATATATATATATATATATATATATATATATATATATATATATATATATATATATATATATATATACATTTTGCAAGTGCTCGTTAACTTTAATCTAGAAGGACATTTAATATATATATATATATATATATATATATATATATATATATATATATATATATATATATATATATATATATATATATATATATATATATATATATATATATATATATATATATATATATATATATATATATATATATATATATATATATATATATATATATATATATATATATATATATATATATATATATATATATATATATATATATATATATATATATATATATATATATATATATATATATATATATATATATATATATATATATATATATATATATATATATATATATATATATATATATATATATATATATATATATATATATATATATATATATATATATATATATATATATATATATATATATATATATATATATATATATATATATATATATATATATATATATATATATATATATATATATATATATATATATATATATATATATATATATATATATATATATATATATATATATATATACATTTTGCAAGTGCTCGTTAACTTTAATCTAGAAGGACATTTAAAATTAAATGGAGGCATTTATTTTATTATTATCAACGGTAGTGATAATAATATATTATCGTAGGTAAGTAAATACACAATATAATCCTTGAAAACTAAATTTTTCTCTTAAAATATAGAAGAGTAGGTAATGTAGGTCTGTAGGTGTGCTTATGATTTCTAATATTTGATACTTTTACGTGTTGTTTGCATATCTACTTAAATTGTAATCTTATTATTAACGGGGCTGATCATAATTACAATATAATAATAGTGGAGACAGTATAGACTGTAGCTGTATATTTGAGGCACAACGCCCGATTACGTTTCGGACTTGTGCAAAGGATGCAGGCATGTCTAAATCGACGCCACTGCAGTGCGTCGCGGCGTACAGTTTCACCCCACCAGAATGGCGACTATACATACAAGCTCTTGTTAAAGCGCCTAAAAGTGTATTCACTAAATAGACGAAGATTTGCTATCAATGGATAAATAACTAAACAAATTTAAATTCCGCACGTAAACCACATTCACTCAAAATCAGGTATGAGTTTGCATGCGTTCACCTCTTAGAAACCATAGAAATAGTCATTTATATGACTTGTTACGTGACCTTTCATTTTCATATCATGATATTTTCGCATTTCCTGTATGATATATAGATAGTTATTAAGTTTTTCTCTTCAAACGTATCGTATACAAACATGTAAAACAGTTAAAATGCAGTGAAACTGGAACAATCAATATATTTTTGGGTCAATGGAAGTAGAGATGATTCTGTATGTTGTGGATGTAGGGGAAAGACAAATCAGTGGGAAAATAGGCATTCTTAAGTGGGGTTTCTTCGTGTAACTGGTTTCTATTTCAGTGTGTGCATCTTGCGCTGTTCTGGAAATACTGATATTGAGGAGAGAATGTACACTTTTTTGTTGTAATGAAAATTGCGTGCGTTTCTCTGTAACATCTAAGCAAACTAATTAACATGTTAAAATCAAATATTTACGTTACATGTGAAACTTCTAAAAATAAAAACAATTACCATATCAACTCCTTAAATGTATAAAACGACAAATCTAGACCTAAATGTGCAATGTGCATAACCAGTGTGAAAATATAGTACCTACATTTATTCTTCGAGAAGTTCTTCGAAAATAAAAGTGATTTGGGTGGAAAATATAATGTGACCATGACCTTTCGGCAGGTGTCTACTTTTCCAAGACATAATCACAATCAGTATCAAGGTAAAATAAAAATCTATCAATACTAAAATCTGCTTTTCAGTTAAATTATGAAAAACTATTCCATAGTTTTGAAAATATATGGAATGGTCATATACCTGAAATTAATTTATAAATTTACTGTAATAAGTAATAAGTACCTATATAAAAAGTATTCATATAAGTATCATGTTATTTAATTATAATATGAACTGAGTTACTCTTTATATTTACTACATATTCTCGGTATATATGGCTACATTTTATTTTAAATAATTATATTTTAAATTTGTTACTTTATTGTTACCTACCTAATTTTTAATTGTAACTTTAATTTTATTACCGATGAAATTAGGTTCTAATCTCCTTATACACATTTAAAAGGAAGATTTTATGTAATGCTCTATTTTTATTAATAAGAAATGTTTAATATAACATAATTTGAAATTCCCGGTGAACGCGTTTGACGTCAGTACCGCCATATTAATTGACACGTGACGTCAAAGTATTTGCTTAGCTTTCCATCTTGATTTAGGGGCCTAGTATCGTGCATTTTTATTGTGTTATTATTCATCTTTACTGGAGATTCTCAGCGCCATGACGGATATGCGAAAACTGATCTTTGGTACATCGTTTTCATAGTAAATATAAGTCACTATTATATTTTCCGTTTTGGTAGTGTTAAAATTGCAAAAAATGACAATTGTGTAATGTACTAAAGATTATTTCATCATTCGTCCGCCAGACTGACCAGCGGATATTGTTGTCAAGTCTGTCAGACTGTATAGTTAAAGACATTTAATTTATATTTTGACGTTATGGTCCAATGTACTGCGTCGAGCGCAGACACAGTATAATATTCAAATTGTGGCGATGTTAGACATTGACACCATTGATTACCATCTCCTTACGTCACAGATGACATTTGTTTTTGTTCTGAATATCCTGTGGTTTATTAGTTTGAAATGGAGACATCAGATACCAAACCTAGATTATTCTAAACCCTGTTTAGTGCCACAATTCAGATCATCGTCTACGTAAATACCTGGAAAAATATTTATTTCATCCCAGTGGGTTAAACTATTAAATCAAAAAAAGGAAGTAAACTTTATGGTTGCAAGCTATGAGACGACATAAAAATGATATATCTGAAAACACTAGATGATTGGCATGTATCATTTTAATATAAACACAAAAAATTAAATAATTGTAGGTAATTTTATGCGGTCAACAACTTCTAATTCTTTATCTACAGTCCTCAGAGGTTTGTAATTATTTGCTCTCATTATATATCCGGAACAGATTTGGCATCACACTATAGGCGACCTGCGAATTTTACTCCAGCGCCCTCAACTAGTAAGTTCTTGCTAGTCAATTTGCAATTTGACAGAATAAACGTGTTGTAGATTATAATTATTTCGTAGTCTTAAATTATTAAATTGTCCCCGCTGCGGTATGGATAAACGTTCATCATACTCTGGAAATAATTGTTGTGTAGTGAGCTGTAAAAATAATTACGGAAATACTGACGGCACTATGAAATTTTACACTTTTCCTAGCAGACCCCATGAAAGTACAAGAAGAGATATTTGGTTAAATCATTTCGTTTACTCTTTAGATGCATTTTATTACTCACATTTTTATAGTGATGCTAAACAAAAGTGGTAACCAACCAAATTTCCCCCTTTTCTATGTTCCCAGCGGAAAACTAATTTGCTTGAAACCAAAATATATTATTTTTCTCTCCATTTCCACTAATAATTATTGTAAATATTTATGTTTTCATCCACAACACTTGCATATTCACTTCTTTGCATAGCACCACACCAAACAAACTAATTTGTTGTCTAGTGAAAACTTGTATGATTCACCGAGGGAGGCGCTCGCGATCAATATTTGCAGGTCGCCTATACATTTAGGTACTTCTCGCTTCTACGTAGCATCTACGTAGGCATATTATAATTCTCATTGATCTGTAAATTCAAACGGTATTTTTAGTCAGGCAAGTGCTATTAAAATCTAAAATTTTCATATTACAATTAATACAATATATGTAAGTTATACCTATATTTTGACCTACTTTTAGTTTAGTTATTTCCGGTTATTTCAATTCATTTAATAGAATTAAAATGATGAATTAATCCAGAATATAAGTAAAATCATACCAAGGAAGTCAATATAGATAGTCAATATTGAGTCATGTTTCTCAAATAGGAATTAGGTATTACAACAAAATATTTTTGTCGTATATAATACCACAAGTGCTCTGGGTTTTGACGACAATATTTGTCATTCTGAATACGAGTTGCTGCTCTGACGAAAATAATTACGAGCGCGAAATGGTAGTAATTATTTTCCAAAAACAACAGCAACGAGTAATGAAAGAATTACATATTTTGAAGCAAAACTGAGAGCACGAGTTGGATTTGGAGGACAATAGGGAACATGCCTAGATTTTAAAAATAAATGTAGTACGAAAAAACATAGCGTAACGTTGTGATAATACGTGTACTCACAAAAAACAAGATTTCTAATTCCGCGTGATCATCTAAACAGCGATATAATTGAAGCGGTCCGAAACGAGCTGTGACGTCACCATCTGCAATAATCGGTAGACGTTGCGCCGGAAAGCGGCCGAATGAACTATGAAATCAAGCGGTCGAGTGCTGGTATCTCCCGTAGCCGACCGAATCGATCTCCTCGCTGCTTGTAAATTGTAGGATATGGCGTCACGACTTTGAAGCTGTTTGAAACGGTTCGCTGGGGCGTTCGAAACGGTTCCCTTGACGGTACCTATTCTCGAGAATATCCAAGATATCACATTCGGTAGCAGTAATCATTAGAAATTCAAAACACATAAATAAAAATATTAACACTCAAACAACCGATTAATCGCGTCACATATTAAAATATACAGTGTGAGCAAATTTTACAGTGAGGACCGGCCTCAGTCGCTTCATAGGACGAGCGTGCACTGCAATTATGTACAAACTAATGCTATAATAGTGAGTGCGTTCGTTCATTTTAGGTGTATTCGTTTGTTATTAGACATTATTTATTTTGTTTCGCCTTAACCAACCTTGAATACGTTCGCAATCTAGAAAAACAGTTAATACATATCTTGACAAAAGTAATTTATCTGCGCTTAACTGGTAAATACTTCGAGTACTTATTTATTACAAAAAATTATTACGTTTGCGTGTTATGTAAAATGTCGAATTCTTTATTATGTGTTGACTAATAACAACGCATTTAGGCATTTACGTACAATACGAACCTTACATAATTTTTACGCGCTTAAGTTATTTTGGTACTATATGTTGTGTGGTTTGTCGGATTAGGTTTATCTATAGTGACATTAAAAATATATCAGTACATTAACATTGACGGTCGTTATCTAAAATATTTTATAAATAATTTTTTTCAATCATTAAGTTGCTAACGGTTCCACTAATTTCAAGAGTACCTACCTACTTTTCGAGAACAAACAATTTTACTAGTGCATCGACGTGTGGGAATCATAATTTCGAGTGCAGAAAACATTATGCATCTGATTTGTGGGATTCATAAGTCATAAGGTCGGTAAAAATACACTATTTTACTAAGATGAGCATGATTTATCTCTGAATTACATTGTTTTAAATTTTGCGGTGACTATGTTTAGATTGTTTAGCTTTGATTACCATTCTTATAATGATTAGATACCGGTAGCATTCATATCTTTAAACAACTAATCGATTTTAAAGATAATTAATTTTATATCAGTGGCGGCTCGTGGATATTTTAGTCGGGTAGGCACAGAAGTACGGTAGGGTCCAGAGCCAATAAAATGCGCCACAGGCGATTTTTTAGCTCAAGGTCAAATGCCTTAAATGCAAAGTTAGATTTCCAAAGGATAGTCCATGATTAAAAAAAAGAATCCCCGTGCAGCACAGTACACGTGATAGAAGTGAATACCGTAAGGAAGTATTCACTTCTATCACGTGTATTGTGCTGCACGCGGAGTCGTTGAGAGAGTGAGAAATAGAGAGAGTGAGAAATAGAGAGAGAGAGAGAGAGAGAGAGAGAGAGAGAGAAAGAGGGAGAGAGAGAGAGAGGTATTGTACATATTGGCTTTATGGTAACTGAAGTGTGCCACATATGTTCGTGATTCTTAATATTGTAGATTTCTCAAGAATATAGCATTAATCGTTGTTCCTGATGTAGTCGTGGCAATGTTCCGGTCGTTATTCATATCTAAACCGAATTTTCCATGAAGAAAGTATAGTAGTGGCCAGGACGCATCCTCCGCAAAAAAGATCATCCATTTGGATCAGATTCGAAAGCCCATCCAGCAGGATATGCATAAGTAATATTATATTCTGGTTAATTCCGATTCTGTCACGATCGTTTATAAATGATATCAAAATTGCTTTCCGCTTTAGAACAAATGTGTCGTGATGCCACCTTGAAAAATCACTCTCATGCGGCTAAAGAAGTATTCACTTCAAAAATGGTATTTTGTTACCGGTTTTTTTTCAACTTGTATATTTTAATGACATTTTTAGAATGATCTTTGGACGCCCGCTGACAAATTTTTAAATCAAAATATCCCTGACAACCCCAAAAATTATGGCTCAAATTAGACAAAAGTAGATGTGGCCAACAATATACATAATTTATTTTTTAAAATACTACCACACAACCACTTGTGATTCGCATACCAACGAATATGTTAAAATGTCGTGTAAATGACTGACCTTGTCTCTTATGTGTTGACAAAATATTAATTTTTGCTAAAGACCGGCCCTTCGAAATAATTACTGAAAATTCAGCGATATTGCGACTAGAGAATGGTTAGAAACACCATTTATACTGCAGACGAAATAATGTGATACATCCATGGCTAACGAAATTTCTAAATATTTCTAAATATCTCCTCTCCATAGTCCATATAAACAAATAAATTAGATTTCAACACCTATACCTTTATTTTCAAACCAAGTTTATAATGATTATTTATTATTTCCCAAATTCCTGACATGCGTGGCTGCACTTACTTGATTGTTATGTAAGGTTAGTTAAGGTTAGACCGTAGAAAAAGTCTACTTTGTCTACTTAACTTTTGTGTAGAATGGTGTTTTCGATAAACCGAATAGTTTTTGTGATATAGGCGAGAAACCGAAAAGGTGCCAAAATTTTCAATTTTATTGCAAAAAAAAGCGGTTCCGGGCAAAATTTCTGTCAGCAAAGTTCAGATTCATGTTCAGCCACTCAAAAAACATAAAGGGTGAGAAAATTACGACTATGGCAAAACTTTCCCCTATTTTTCTTAATACGCTTAGTCTAATATAAAAAGCAAGTCATAGTGCAATATACTTTTAGGTTTCGTATTATTTGATAGATACAGTGGCGACCAGTTGAAAGTAAACGATTATATTTACTCCATGTAATTGTAGCTTTAAAATTTTGAAATAATGTGTAGATAGATACCTCTGAATTTATTAATATGTTAAAAGTGACTTCCTGTTAAATTTATTTCCATTTCCTAAATTTAAACCATGCTTTATTTATGTTTTAAAAAGTTATTCTCATATTTTCCTATCGCACACATGTAACGTTATTCATGTTACCTTACGTCTAGTCAGTCTACTTTAAGTAAAGCCATAATAAATATTAATTATACTTTTGAACTCATTTATAGTCATGGGAAAAAGCAGGGCAAGGGCAAACACATTAGGGTAGGTTTTTAGTGACGACATTCATAGCACGATATTGGATAGGTATATTATTATCAAACTTCTAATATAAATATAGAAAAATCGTTTAAGATTAATTCGTTTTTCCAGTTAAGATATAAATATATATATATATATATATATATATATATATATATATATATATATATATATATATATATATATATATATATATATATATATATATATATATATATATATATATATATATATATATATATATATATATATATATATATATATATATATATATATGTTGGCAGTGTTGCTCTGAACAAGTAACTTGATCAATAAAAGGTTAACATTAACAATCACCGAAGTTATTTTTTTACCAAAACTGTTTGGGAAACATGTTTTTCCTAGTAAGCATTCAGTTATATCGGCCAAGCAGTCGTACCTGAATTATCCAATACAATTCCAGTTCCCGGGGGAATAAGATCCAACATTTGATAAAATTACTTCTCGAATATATCTGCATTAATATCTGCGTGATAGTCAGCTGCATTTTTCGATTCGAATAGGTAAACCGCAATGTACAACTATATAAGATCTTACGGAGCGACCGCAACTTTTGAATCCGGAGGCCCGCATGAGTTAACTGTTGACGATGGCACAGACTTACTAAATTGTGGTTATGAGAAGCTTGTATTAAGTTCTTCAGACGTTTGCTAGTACCAAAGTTTACAGAATAAATAACATCTGTAGCGCAGCTAGTAGAGCGTATGCCTAACATTCTAGAGGTGTCAAGTTTACATAATTACATACTTTAAAATACATGTACATGGCATAAGATCTGCCAAAGGCGACCAGTTTTGTCTCAATTACTTTTCTCACAGGGTCGACGACTGAGTTAAATAATAAATATACGTGTACATGGTATAAGGTACGCTTAGGAGGAGCAGTTGGTTCCCTAAGAATTTTTTAGATTATTACACAGGAATTGTGTCACAAGGTTGCTCGAATGTTGCGTCGCCCCCCAAAGTCTTATAAAAACTATTAGCACTTAATTTCTATGAATTTTAAAAATCTAGCAGCGCGCCCATGGCACTGCTGTATAATATTACCTACCTTACTTGATTTTTTTTTATAATTATTATTAGTGAAATAGTGTATATTGGTGTAAAAACAATGACATGCTGCATATTTTTCTTAATCGATTAGTAGATTCCCCTCTATGCATAAGTAATGATTTTATTCATATTTAACACTATATATAACTTTTAGTTTACTAAATAACTGGTTAACTGTCTATGGATGATTCAGTCGGATTGTGTGCTTACATAATTTTTATTTAGCATATGATTTTATACACAATTTAACAAAACCTTTCATATTACACAATATATTGATTTCTAAATCCATATGCACTTTTTTATCTAATAATTATTAATTATCTACGTTCTACCATATATCCATGTAAATTTTATCAATGAAAATTGATGTAGCAATAAATAAAAATATCTCCATCCTAAAAGTACGATGGGGATTGGTAAAAGCAATAAATTCAATGGAAACTTTCATTAAATTAATACCTATCCTACTGTCGCTATATTAAACCCTTTATAAAGTAATGAGCACCGAGTGTCGAGATTGCGGTTGGTTGGCTGTATCTTTATTGCCACCGTTAGTGCCCCCAACGCACACAATATTTGATAATGTAATTCAGCTTCGTCAACATCCGCATTTTATAGCGATAAACAGCTAGAATTGGTAAAAATTGTCCCCATCAACGTCAGATAAGTTGCTTTAAACCTGTCGGATATACCTATTTATTTAAAAAATATATCTTTGTTTTTTGGAAACAGTTCTATCGTTCCATACTTTGAGGTAACACACTGGGGGGTCTAGTATACCCCACAAGGTAACTCTATCATAACGTAACACAGTTAAAATCAGACTGTAGCTTCATGTTTCCTTAACATCCTCATTTTTTGTTCACTTCATTATCTCAGTTATTAGAGAAGTTATTATACATGCTTTGTTAAATGAAACAAAATTAATGCACCTCTCTATTAAACTTACATTAATTACAATATTAATGAAAATGAAATTACATGTTAGGTAAAATTTTTTTTTGAAAACGAGTGAAACACGAAATAAAAAAAAAACGAAACAAGAGAATTGATGGATTCAATGTAATGTTAATATCGTGTATGCCCTCGATTACTCCGAACCAGAACTTAATATACCGGGTGATGTTCTCCCATTCTGCAATAATTGCATGCACGCATCACTTGATTGTGGTTAACAGTTGCGGGTGTACGCCTTCTGACCTAGCTTTAAGAGCATCCCATAGATGCAACATGATACTTATATAGGGACTGAGAGGTGGCCATTCCATCAACGGCAGTGGCAGCTCGTGCTGTAGATGCTGCAAATTTATATTTTTTACATTAATTTTTGAATATTATTTTATTAACATGGATTGATGATATTTTTATTAACTAAGATAATAAAATAATATTTAGATACTTACTTACCAACTTAATACTTAGATACCAAGAATTTTCGTATGGTGATCTGAAGAAAAAATTAAAAATTCCCGAAATCTCAACTGGGTTTCCGTTCACTGTATATCTAAACATGATTGCCATGTGAAATATATTTAAATCGTCACTGGTTTCGTCGGCTATTACAGACAAAGAGTCAGCTTTTTTATTTACAACCTAAATTGACTAAACATTGTTTACAAAATTTCATTTTGGATCATTTTTACGTACCCCTAAAAATTGTTGCTTTTTCTAAATGGCTCTTTATAGTAGTGTCGAACTTGGCACTAAAATAAACCAACCCATGAAAAATTCCCGGGTTAGACGAGGAAAGTCGACTCGTCATGTCCTCTTAATGCAAGTTCGAAAGCTCTACAAAAACGCACACATTTAATTATAAAGTTTAAAATGTACCTGTTATGCTTCACTTTTTCGTTGAACAATTTAATTTGTCGTCGATATGCACCGTCCAATTGAGTCGTAATATTTACAGTTTCAAAGAGTAAAAACCTCATTTTCGGGAAAAAATTCATTTCGTTAGTTTGAGGTGGGCGCCAGATGACATAACCTCAATTTAACAAATAGAATTTTCTCTTAAAACTAAAGTTACTTCTCACTATTTATATGTACGTCATTGTCATCGTGAGAATTTAGGCTAACTCTCGTTTCATCTAAGAAAAACACATTCTTCCAATCATTAACAGTCTAATGTTGATAACTTCTACCAAAAGAACTTTGTGCTCTCTAGTGAGAGAGTAGTTCTATCTATCGCGTAGTTCTCATCCATCAAAGCTGATGCTCTTACTCCCTCCTCCACTTTTCCAAAATCTTGGTAACCTAAACGAAATTTTAACGATCACATTCCCAAGAGATATTAATCAATGAGAGTAACTTTAACAAATAAACAATTATTGACATATGTTTGATAAATATCAGAGGATGTCCAAAGCCTACTTGAAAGACATTTAAAAAAATAGGTATATGCTAAATAAAGTTAATAAAACATGTTGAGCTATAAGGTGGTGTAATCTTCTAATAACAAAAAATGAGAATGTTAAGGAAAGATGAAGCTACAGTCTAATTTCAAATGCGATATGTTAACGGTTGCTAGTATACCCCACAGGGCTCAAAGATTAAATACAACATTTTTGTTACACCCGGTATAAAACGAAAATTAACTTTTTGCAAACAAGTTCATTCAAATCGGACCATAGGTTCGGAAAAATATTTTGTTAACTATATAAACTTTGTAGTAATATACCGTACATAACCGTAACGTACATAAGAGAACAAAATAGTTTAATTTAGTATAACCGATAATCCCAAAAATGCTTTGAAATAATATATAATTTATACTGTAATTTTTTTTGAATAATTTGCTCATTCTATCATATAGGCATGTATAATTTAATAAATTCATCAGTAGGCTGATAAAATGACCATTTCACGAGTAGGTTTCACGTAGAAATAATTCTAAACGTCCTTTTACAAATTCAAGTAATGAGCCTTAGCCTACAAAAGTTTATTAAGTAAGTAAGTTTACATTTATTTACGGCTTTTCTACAAAGGCGACTGACCCAATTTGCAATAAATATTTTGCACATTTAATAGTGGATAATTTATACAACTTCCTAATTAATAAATGAGAAATAAATTATATATACTACATGCACTTTCCAATAGAAATATTTTTCCCTGTTTGTCGAGATTTAATTATACAAGTTCTCGACGCTTCATTAACGAGGTATTTATAGACCTTCCAATTCCAGGCTGATGATGAACCGACCTTAAATTGGTTGTTTATAGTAAATTAAAGAGACGTGTCCCCGTTTTCGAAGCCATATTATTATTTTGATTGAAAAACATCCCCTATATTCTTCCTGCATAGCGTGGGATGAGAATCCTGGCGCCAAAGAGATCCGTTTTGGCGCCAGCCACCGTTTTATTCTGCGTGGTCCGTGAATTTACTTTCTTTTTTGGCTCCACTCTAGTAAGTAATAGCAAATGTTTTGTTTGGGAAAACTTACTATTGACCAACATGCTGAGAACAAAAGTAGTATTTGTAAACAAAGTTTGGTTTCGTTTTATATTATAGCATTTCCTTATTTCAGACAAAAGTTATATGGTAGGTACTTCTTGAAAATATTAACATCTAACTTTCCCATTTATACAGATATATATATATATATATATATATATATATATATATATATATATATATATATATATATATATATATATATATAATTGTTTAAAAGTATTATTGTTTCTTACTTTCTTACTTTTGACAGAATAATTGCTTCGCTTCCCACGAAATATTATTTTGCACAAAAAATATGTGTATTATAAGAAAATCCACCTTGAATTTAATTACCTAGAAATTCTACAAAAAATTTGTAGAAATATAGTTTTGT
The DNA here is from genome assembly GCA_964058915.1 of Tetropium fuscum. Lineage (NCBI taxonomy): Eukaryota > Metazoa > Arthropoda > Insecta > Coleoptera > Cerambycidae > Tetropium > Tetropium fuscum. The sequence goes on along the minus strand of CAXKVY010017450.1, from coordinate 3,412 downwards.
CAAACATGGAAGATATTACTGCATTTGAGAAACAAGCGCTATAAAAGTTGCAGATAATAACAATTGATTGTAATCACCTACACAGTAAGTTTTCCTTTATAGGAAGTTTATTTGCGTATTAAGGCCGCATGCATTATTTTTAACCTGAGTTGCCGACAAACGTTTTATAGATTTTGTCACTGGCGCATTCGCCACTTATTCAGTTTTAGATCCATTCCAAGAAAACAAGTCTATTATTGTCAAGTGCCTGAAGTCTGAAGGCGACCTGTAAAGTTTATTTATAATAAGAGTGCTTCACTAAAGGTCGTTTTCTACCTTCAATTATATGAGAGTGCCTGTGGGTGGGTATAATACAGAGAAAAATTATTACCACATAATATGCGGTCAACGCAATTGATACAGTTGTTAACTTTTCGGGTTACCCCTCGGGACCTTCGTTTTATTGAGGCCTTTAGTTTAAGGCGAGGTTGTTATTAAAATGGGTGAGTTGTTCGGCGCTGGAGTCTCAACCTGCAAGACTCATAGAGGGTTTCAATAATCTCTAAATCAGGTATGGGCAACCTTTGCTTAGCTGAGGGCGTAATTTCCGCATAATCAGGTCGCGGGCCGCAGACAAGAGATAAGTAGATAGTAATGAATGAAAAAGCCACAGAAATCACACATTATTTTATTTATTAATTATAATAGCATAATCAAACATATAAATAGCATACGTGCTTATTTATACGTGCTTCCGAATGTGCAAATTATTTTTCGTGCGAAAACTCTCAGGTGTGGATACCTTTCTTCGGAAAGGTATGTTCTCTAAAATTCGCTTAGTTCCGCGTCATCAAATTTAGACTTCAAATATGAGTCTTTTTGAAGCTCGATCAACTCCATTTGTAGGTGAAGCGGAGCATCTTCCACATTACACTTACAAGGATTTGCAAAAATATTGAAAGTGCTATACATATTCTTAAAATAGGAAAATCGACCAGTGAATTGCTCTGACAGTAGTTCCAGTTTATCAGCATAGCGACCGTATTCAATTTTTTTGTGACAAATGGATAATGTTAAAAAGTGAAAACTTGTTTTTACTTCTCTTTTGTGTTTCCCACAAACGATTTTTGTTTTGAAAAGCTTTAACATAACTGAACAGCTGATTTACCAATTGTCCTTGTTTTTGAAGATGCAAGTCCAGGTCGTTTAAGTGTTCTGTGATGTCTACCAGGAATGCCAAGTCAGAAAGTCAAGTTGGATCACAAATTTGCGAAAATGTTTTCTCTTTCATTTCCATAAAATTAGCTATTTCTTTTCTAAGATCATCAAACATTTTAGCATTTTACCTTTGCTTAGCCACCTTACGTCGCAATAATATGTCACATCATCGTGTTCTGTAGAGAGTTCATCCAAAAATGCTTTAAACTGGCGATGGTTAAGACCGCGGGATCTAATGAAATTAATCGTATTTACTACCACATCCATAACATTATTCAGTGGAATGGACTTAGAGCACAAGTTTTGTTGGTGAATAATGCAATGCAGAATTATTAAATTACATTCTTGCACATTCATATATAGCGGTTGCTCTTTCCCTCAGAATTCCGATAAAACCGTTTCGTGAACCGAAACCGGGGGCCGGCGGTTGCCCATATATGTTCTAAAGCCTCAAACGTGTGAAGGTGAGTAGGTGGGTATTGTTAGTAGTTGACACCAAATGGGCGTGGAGATAATCTGGTGGTTAACGATTTCCTTACGCTGGGATCCTTCTCGAGTTAAATTGATTAAGTGACTTGATTAAGTTGGATATTGTCTGTGTTTAGTAGTATTGAAAATTATCTTTATTGGTTTTTAGCGTTTTAAAGATCTTGATTTTTTTGTAAATTGTGAGTTTATTAATTTATTTTCAGGGGATACAGTTTTAGCAATTGCATGAATTAGCAAAGAAACTAATAAGGCGTCAATAAATGTGGATTAGTATCTTAGTAAGCAATGATTTTAACCACAAAATGCAGATACGAGAAAAATAACACGGTTAGATTTGTATAATGAAAAAAATAATAATGACATTTAATAATGAAAAAAATTTAAATTGTGAACGAATGTAAAGTATCTAGATTAGCCGGAGGAATGTGTCTATGAGAGTATTGACCATGGAACTGAATTGCGCTGGATGGTGAAGTGTTTTAGCAATTAGATAACGATTTGTATGCACACATAATATGAAAATTGTTGTTCTTTCTTTTCTGCGATGGAGCGTCTAGGAAAGGTAGGGAGGGATTATTATATACTTCGATATTGAACTGGATTATTGGATGTATATTATTTAGATGATGTAAACAGGTGTCTAGGGATTTTCTACCATGACGAAAGTATCGTCAACGTATCTTATATTGGCATTTTGGATAGTAACAATTTTTGAGTGTGCAACCTTAGACAACACATAGTCTCACATTCCAAAACAACTGCACTCCGCGTACCGGGCCACCTTATTTCTTTACATATGATTTCTATAAGATTTCGATCATCGAAGTTAAGCAAGGCAGGCCTTGGTGGCACTTGGATGGGTGACCTAGGCAGGCTTGGGGATGGACTGTGGCAGTCCAACTGAGACCTGGGAACACTCAACATCTGCCGTGGACGCGTGGTCCCAGATGAATGGTAATGAAGACCAGAGTAATAAATCTCGGTAACTAAGAACCATACTATCACACATAAAAATTGTAGAGACTTTGCCACCAAGCCACCCGTAATAAATAGGATGGTTTGATGAAAAGTACTCAAGTAAAAAAGGAGGCATGCACAAAGGGCCTAATGAGGCCACACTACTCCGACACATATACATACATATATACATACATACAAGGTGTGCGGAGTAACGTAGTGTAAACAGGTTTGAACCTAGTGGCCTGCCGTCCCTCATCTATCACGAATTTTTTAAAGGAATTTCAAGGTCTTTTGTTTTGCAGGTACCCCAAAATTTTTATTAAAGTCTACATCGACATTAAAATCAGCGTGTCATGGATTTTAAATATTGAATGGGAAATACTATAGAAATCGCTGTAATATTATTACGTTATGATATATTATTCGAAAAATATTCTATTGGAGCAGCGGGGCAGGCCTCTGCCACCATACTAGTGCGGCGGTACTGGCGGCAGGCCTCCACACGTGGTTTTTAAACCATGGTTTTAATTGGTTGTGCGCCTAGCATTTGCGTTAGCGCCAATTACGTGTGTGATATGATACTCAACAAGCCTCCAAAATACTGAAGGCTTGCCTCCGTGAAAATATTATGCTACGCCCAGTCTCGTTTTTCGGCAACGTTGGAGACTATAATCAGTTTTCCTATAATTTCATGATTCTAGGCGGCAATTTTTAGTTTATAATACTTTAATTTATGTACTTTTTGTATATTGTTGCTTACTTTAAA
>CAXKVY010017449.1:0-18505 GCA_964058915.1 Tetropium fuscum | reverse complement strand
TATTTCGTTCTTATTTCAACTTATTATATTTTCGTTTAAGAATTAAAAGGAAATAAGTAGTACTATAGTATATGAGGCTCTAAAAAATTAAATATTTTTACGTGTTTGCATTTTTGCACCCCATGCACAAATAGTACTACTTTTCCTGGATCCAACAATTGAAACACCTGGTAACTTAACACTACTTAACTATAATACTAACTATAAAACACAATTTATTACTTTAGTCTCTTATCTGTTTATTATTCTCGAGCAACATTAACTGCAGTCCGCCGCTGGCAACCTGCTTAATTATGGGAAAATGGTCCTTTTCCAATGCATCGGCACTCTTCTAACTAACCTATATTTAAGGAGAGAAGGTTGACCGGTGCTGATATGAGGAACTCTACTACCAAAGAGAAACAAATCCAAAATTTTCGAAATTGAGATAAGAGATAATTACTATATCAAACGAACTTACCTGTAATGAAAGTCGATTGTACTTATATGAAGTCCTCGTAAATAAGAACAACCGTAGTTTCACAATCTCACACCGCATGTCACGGCTTTTAAAGTAATCAACCCGTCTGCTTCCCCCACTCCATCCGGTTCCAATGATGGTTTGCAATACAGGCATCTAGCTCATTATTTAAAGTCTTGTCTGCAGTTGTTGCAATTAATGGGGGACAGAATGCAAGACAGGGAGGGAGGGACTTATTTACTTCTCGAGGACTTCATATAATTTCAATCAAACTCCATTACACGTAAGTTCGTTTGATTTAGTAATTATATTTCGTCCTTGTTCCGTAAATAAGAACAAGCGTAGATGTTTAAAGAGAATTGTGCAACTATAGACTAATAAGAAAAAACCCATACAGCAGAGATAATAAGATATATATTAAGGTTTTCATACATATATCATATCTACATACATAGTATGTATGAAAATACAAACACTTAATATATCAAAAATAATAAAACAACCACTGACTCTATATGAACATTAAACATAGCATTAAACTAGATATATAAAAGTCTATAATAAAATATTTATTATAGACCTTTATATTTTGGTCATTCTAATATGGCTCTTGCGTAAGCGTAAGAATCACAAACAGGTCTCTTATAAAAGGTTGCACAGGTCTTGCAATGTTCAGTCCAGCCGGCATGCGGCAGCTGATCTAATTATATCTATTGATACGCCCTTACGATCCACTAGTGAAGTGGATGCATGTCTTGTCGAATGAGATGCATATTTGGCAGAATAAATGCCAGCCTTAAACATCTTGCGAATCAAGTGGGAAATTGTTTGTGATGAGGCATTATGATACGGTGTTTTTAAAGGTGATTAATAGTCTGTTACACACAAAATGTTGTATAGATTTTGCTGTCTATATAAAATTAAAATTTTACTTGGACCAGAAGTTTTAATATGGTCGCGAATAAATATTTGAACTCCCTGGGAGGAGAATTTTGTATCATCGATTCAATAAGACAGAGCATCTGGACCCTCTGTGCAGAAACAAGAGCTAACAGCATGGCTAATTTATCTGAAATTTGCTCTAACGAGATGTTTTTGTTAATTAGTGTTCGTAGATAATTTAAAACAAGTAAGGGGTCCCAAGTATTTTTATACTTAGGCAGATTGGGTTTCAACTGAAAAACACCCTTAAAAACCGTTTCATTCGAAAATCTTCGGCTAGTGAGAGTCGTAAAAGCTGGGATACAGCTGATCGATAAGAGTTGAGTCTACCATATGATCCTTTGTTATATTGTTCGTGTAAACATTCTAGGACGACCGAGTCGATGCAGTAAAGCAGCTTTCATTTCTTTATTGACAGAACCTCTACCACAGCTTTAAACCCCAATCATACTGCTTGATGGTGAAAGATGTAGATGAATCTAGTTTTAAGCCTATAAACCTTCCATATTTAATTTTGAATATTTTAGCCTCTGACCATGCTGGTAGATATATTTCCGATTACCTACCTATCTAAAAATGCATAGGCACATGATTTTTCGTCAAATGCTGACATAAATACAAATGTTCTTTTGTCAAAAAATGTTGATGTATAATATTTTTTTCAGAATATTATCAAACTATGGACCAAATACAGTCTCATCTGCTTTCCCTCAGTCGGCACCAGCCCCTCAAACGAATTTACAAAATGGTTCTCAACAAGAAGGGTCTCATTTTGGAGCATCTAATGCCAATGTAACTCATTAAATCATGTAAATAACTGATATACCAAATGTGATGTACTGATGATCCTTTTATTATTATTATTATATTGTTACGACACAATTTAAACATTTCTAACCCTAACACATAGAAAATATAATACGTTATTACGTTAGTACTATTAGTTTCTATACCCCCCACTTCCAAGGTTATTTCATTTCAGTTACGTCTTATTTTCAATGTATACAATAAATTACCTAAATCATAAATTCCAAGAAACCATACAAGGTAGGCATGTTAATTATTAATGTTAATTAACCCTTTCACTGCACCTGCCATCTATAGGCTTGCAAATTTTTTTGCATGAGCTGTGCGTCTGCTGTCTTTACGCTTTCATGTGTTTGTGATTATCTGCAGTAACCACATATAAGCGTGTGTTTGGTGGGGGTATCTTAAAGCTTAAGAGCACACTTTGTAGAACTGCCCAACCCCAACCTGTGAGTCTGTGAAGTCTTTTTATAAGGATTTTTTTCCAAATATTGTTTTTTTTTGTATAAATAAAATTGTACAAAGTATGCTGTTTGGTATCCACACACGGTGCAATTTGAAATACTTGTTTATTCTTTCTATAAGTATATTTTTTTAAATGTTATTGTTTGTTTTAATTTGTAAAATTCATAAATTTGTATAAATAAAGTTATTAAAAATATGCTCCTTTTATCTATTATATGTAATAATGAGCTAGGAAGAAGCGAAGATATATTTCTTCCGATTTAGAAACTTAAAGGTTCACTGCGGTTGCCGCTTCGTAGCGCCGCACCAGGGGAACCACTTAATCCAGACTCGCGCCGCAACGAAAGGGTTAAGTTAAAATGAAATAAAAATCTTAATTTTATAATATAATTAAGAACTAAGTAAAAATTAAATTAGCAAAATTACCATTGAACCTACAAATTCAACAAATTTAATTTTTAACGTTGACTTGTTTTAGAATAACGAACAAAAATGCCTAACAAAGATTCCAAAATATGGAAATATTATGTTAGCACATATGCAGGTTGGATTCAATATGCATTATGTAAGTTTCGTGGAAAAAAAAAATTATCTGATGAAAAAGAAACACATTTTGTACAGACCTACCTATAAGTAGCATTTGTAATTTATTTATTTAACAATATAACTAATCACCACTAAGGAAATAAAAAAAATAAATAATAAAAAAACAGTTATAAGAATTATTTATTGTTCCTTAATACCGGACTGGTTGCCTACAAGCTTGGGAATATTGGGAGTACTTAGCATCCTTATAATTATGACAAAAAAATACAATCTTATAAAAAGGAGAAAAGCATGTTCCATATATATATATATATATATATATATATATATATATATATATATATATATATATATATATATATATATATATATATATATATATGCATTTAGTACTTATACACCTCCGAACGTTATATGATTAGGTTGAGTTTGCCTCCGATTTTACGAGTTCGCCTCCGATTTCGGAGGCGGAAGCATTTCATATGATTTTTCTCCTTGATAGTCTTAATTGTGGCTCCCTCTATCATTTGCAAATTTTTTGCTCGGTGGTGAAAATTACCTATATACACCTATACATATATATATCATAGTTGGATTAAGTTTTCACCAGATGTCGCTCTTGTTTTATATGGTTAATGTATGTAGCCACTAACCGCCTCCTTAGATTGGAAATGCCAGTTCGCCTCTTCTTATTGGCAACCATGTTATGAGGCACTAACGATACGAATATATATAGTATATACATGTATATTTGGTTTTTGTTCATTTGGCTAAGGAAGCAGCACGTAGAACTGATGCAGGAGGTGAAATTTTATAACGGGATGAAAGAACGGCTCCCTCGAATATTATCAAAGATTATTCAAGTTTCCCTATTTTTCTCCCGTCAGATTTAATCTGCAGTAAAATCTAAAATTACCACACAACTATGCTAATTGAATCAAGCAACCTTAAGAAAAAAAATTAAATAAAAATCATTTTTAAAGAAACACGCTATTTCCTTTCAAATGTGTATGGCCAAATAAGTTGATGAAAAATTGCGAGTATATTAAAAATATCTTAATATATAAGCAGGCCCATATTTCCTAATAGGGTGAGAAGGCTGTAGCCTAGGGCGGCAGATTTTAAGGGGCGGCAAATTCTATGTGCCATAAAATTATATTTCTATAATGCATGAGACACTAAGAAAAAAGTATATTTTTTTAAATGTTATTGTTTGTTTTAATTTGTAAAATTCATAAATTTGTATAAATAAAGTTATTAAAAATATGCTCCTTTTATCTATTATATGTAATAATGAGCTAGGAAGAAGCGAAGATATATTTCTTCCGATTTAGAAACTTAAAGGTTCACTGCGGTTGCCGCTTCGTAGCGCCGCACCAGGGGAACCACTTAATCCAGACTCGCGCCGCAACGAAAGGGTTAAGTTAAAATGAAATAAAAATCTTAATTTTATAATATAATTAAGAACTAAGTAAAAATTAAATTAGCAAAATTACCATTGAACCTACAAATTCAACAAATTTAATTTTTAACGTTGACTTGTTTTAGAATAACGAACAAAAATGCCTAACAAAGATTCCAAAATATGGAAATATTATGTTAGCACATATGCAGGTTGGATTCAATATGCATTATGTAAGTTTCGTGGAAAAAAAAAATTATCTGATGAAAAAGAAACACATTTTGTACAGACCTACCTATAAGTAGCATTTGTAATTTATTTATTTAACAATATAACTAATCACCACTAAGGAAATAAAAAAAATAAATAATAAAAAAACAGTTATAAGAATTATTTATTGTTCCTTAATACCGGACTGGTTGCCTACAAGCTTGGGAATATTGGGAGTACTTAGCATCCTTATAATTATGACAAAAAAATACAATCTTATAAAAAGGAGAAAAGCATGTTCCATATATATATATATATATATATATATATATATATATATATATATATATATATATATATATATATGCATTTAGTACTTATACACCTCCGAACGTTATATGATTAGGTTGAGTTTGCCTCCGATTTTACGAGTTCGCCTCCGATTTCGGAGGCGGAAGCATTTCATATGATTTTTCTCCTTGATAGTCTTAATTGTGGCTCCCTCTATCATTTGCAAATTTTTTGCTCGGTGGTGAAAATTACCTATATACACCTATACATATATATATCATAGTTGGATTAAGTTTTCACCAGATGTCGCTCTTGTTTTATATGGTTAATGTATGTAGCCACTAACCGCCTCCTTAGATTGGAAATGCCAGTTCGCCTCTTCTTATTGGCAACCATGTTATGAGGCACTAACGATACGAATATATATAGTATATACATGTATATTTGGTTTTTGTTCATTTGGCTAAGGAAGCAGCACGTAGAACTGATGCAGGAGGTGAAATTTTATAACGGGATGAAAGAACGGCTCCCTCGAATATTATCAAAGATTATTCAAGTTTCCCTATTTTTCTCCCGTCAGATTTAATCTGCAGTAAAATCTAAAATTACCACACAACTATGCTAATTGAATCAAGCAACCTTAAGAAAAAAAATTAAATAAAAATCATTTTTAAAGAAACACGCTATTTCCTTTCAAATGTGTATGGCCAAATAAGTTGATGAAAAATTGCGAGTATATTAAAAATATCTTAATATATAAGCAGGCCCATATTTCCTAATAGGGTGAGAAGGCTGTAGCCTAGGGCGGCAGATTTTAAGGGGCGGCAAATTCTATGTGCCATAAAATTATATTTCTATAATGCATGAGACACTAAGAAAAAAAGAAATCGCTCACGCTAATCATTTCACCGATTGAACGCGACAGGACAATTGAATAATTTTGGTATTATATTTTGGATATATATTTGGGAAGATAAACTAGAATTTGTGTATCCAAATGTGGAGATTACTACATGTACCTACTACATAAAACAAAATGCAAGTAGGCCAAATTTTTAGTATATTTCGGTATATTTGGAATGTATTTGTGGTATTCAGCCACTTTCAACAGTTGTCACAGTAAAAGAAAAATAATGAAGCAACTAAATAAAATGAAATCTTTCTTTTTATACCTACTTATCTACGTAGCACAAACGTAACTTTGTAAATGTTTAATAAACTAAAGTAAAAAGTTATACCCAGGAAGCCAGAGAGGTTGCTCGGCGTAATAGGAATATTTTAGAATAAAAGATGGCATAATTTTCAAAATAGCTGCCGAATTTGTGAAAAAAAATTCATAAATTTACTATTTTAAAAATTGATCTTAAATCTAAAAAACCGTTTTCTCGTACTTAAAAAAAGGATTAATAAAGAAAAAACCTATTGAATAGAGAATGGTTATTACAAAATTAGGATCACACTATTAGGATCGACTTGTTCCTGGGAAAAATGACTGAAAATTGATATACAGGGAAATGTTGCAAAATATCTGATTTTTGGAATTCATTCTACAATACAAATACAAAAAAACTTTATGCATATGCCTGGAAATGCTACCTAGAGGAGCTACGGCTCATTGAATATATTATCCAAAAAAGCACTGTATTAAAAAATTAAGTACCTATTCAAAATTAAATATTCACTATTAAAAGACTTTCCTCTGGCTCGCAAGATTTAGATAGATAAATCGACTGATCGACTTAAATGCACAAACTTGTATTGTTAAAGATACTGTTAAATATCAAATTTCATTAATAATGAGGATAAGTGTAGGTAGGTACTTAGACCAAATTTACAGAGTGCTTTTTCGGGTATCACATTCGAGAGCTTCTTGTTTACAAAGAATTTCCAGTATGATAATTTTGAGGAATCTTGGGTCTGCACGAGTAATCTCCCTGACTATTAAAAATAAAATATTTTTTTCTTCCTATTTAAAAAGCATTAATGGTAATGGTAAAAAGCATTAATAGGGGTTAATTTAATCAAAATCGGATGGCATTGATACACACTATTATTTGTACTTAAGACAGTATAAATTTCGAACGCCATCCGATTTCAACAATTGTTAGTGTTTTTTTTAAAATTATTGTTGAAACAATCGAAAAAAAGGGTTTTTTGGCGAATTTGAAGGGTTGATTCTCCGAAACTGCCCATCAGGATCGGATGGCAATTTTTTCCCAATGTTTGGTGGTGTCAATAAGTATGCTCACCAATTTTGAGGCGGTTGCCTCATGACTTTTTTTCTTGTTTTTTTTTATTCACTAGGGCAAAAACGACCAGTGCGTGTTTCGGCTGGCAAAAAATTTTTATTATATAATTAGGGTATTACCATCAATGCTACCGCATTTTTATCCGGTTGCTTTGTCAAACATTTTTCGATTTTGCCCCACCCCCATATCGTCGCCCCTACCCATTTGGGGTCACTTTGGCCTCTACGAGGGGGCTGTGTACTACTCAAAGGCCCAGATTACCACTCGCCATCCGGTTGCCTGTCCAATATCGGCTTGACTTGCCATTTCCTTGAATACTGTTTCATAGATAGATAACAATGGTTAACTAGCAAATTGTTAAATTTGACATATGTCAACAACAATTTTTTTGTTGACAGGTGTCAACAAAATAATTATTTGTGTAACAAGCACGGAAAGACGGCGGTTGCGACGAGTGAGCGGCGCACGAGCTGATAGCACCGAGCTGGCCGCTTGAAGCCATCGGCTCGCACAAGACGCTCACGAGTTGCGATCGCAGTCCGCACGTGTCACACACACTATTTTTGTGCAGATCGCAGAAAATGGAGCTTTTCTATGCATGCGGAGGAAAACGGGAAGTGGGCTATTTCAAACAGGCAAATAAGGTAAATAAGCAGGCAAATAAGGCACCATTCAATACGCAAGCAAAACTGTTTCGTTAGCCGTGCGCTTTTCGATTTTTGTAAGTACTGGTGCGGATAATAGACTTTCGCTCACGACTACATGAGGTTTCCACGCTCCAAGTATACTTTCCCGTACATGCGCGTGCATATCGTTGTTTGAAACTAGGCGACTTTTCGCTTTCTCCGTAGGGCGCCACATGGGAAAGCGCCAATTTGTGCGAGCTGTGCAAAAATATATTATTAGTAAAACTACTGTCAAGTCATTTTGATGTTAAGATGACAGTTAAAACTTAACTATGAATTAACAAAACAAAATCATTGTTAATTTTATTGTTAGTTAACCATTATCATCTCTTTATGAAACCGGGCCTAAGTATGGTATTATTTATTATAATACACATATCGTCATCCTCTGAGATATTGTCTGGATTAGGTTTCCTGCGCTTGTCTTCGAGTGCCAACTCCAATATCTTTGTCGCACTTGAAAAAAACAAGATATATAATATGCAGCATAATATGAGGATTCTTTTGTTAGTAATTTCTCAAAAAAAAAATCGTAATTAAAGTTTCCACGTCATTCAAAGCCGTCTCATACAATACGACGAAAAATTTGAAATGAAATACTTGAAAAAGTTAATTATATATAAAAGTATAGCTCAAATACACAATTTCTGCATTGTTCTGCAGAATCCTCAAAAAATTACTTTAATAGGTACCGTATAACATCAAACAAATTTGATTGGCTTAAAAACGATTCCCAGTGATGTACAAACTTTTATCGCGGGTGCGCGAGCCATTACGCACGGAACCCGTCGCGTCTTCTCTCGCCAAGAAACACCGTTGTTAAATATAAATCTTTAATGTAAATTCTCGATAGTAAATTAAGTCAAAATAGTAAAAAATAACACTATTTAGTTTTGTCAGTGGTTAATTTTATGTAAAACAACACTTACCGTGAGTGGATAGTCCTCTTCATGATTAAAGTAATTTAAACTATGAAACAAAACCAGCCGCATTTTTTATTATTCGTGTTGCAATCTACACAGCACGCAGTTCTGTGTGTCCTCCTCGTAGCGCAATCGTTTCAGACATCATAATCTGGCATCGTTGCTGGAGGCGAACCCCACCGCTATATTTAATATTTTTATATACACTGAGGCGGATGCGTATCATTTATATAAGGAATTCAAAGCGTACTATATATAGGCGCAAATTTTATATAGAACAAACGTCTGATTTAATTACCCCTCTCTGTTTGCCTTTACTGGGTGGAATATAGACGTTCAAAAAATAGCGGATATAGTTCTCTAATTTAATTTTTTCTAGTAGATGTGCGGGCGTCCTAAGAATGTGTGGAGGCAAACCCGATACAAATGCATATATATATATATATATATATATATATATATATATATATATATATATATATATATATATATATATATATATATATATATATATATATATATATATATATATATATATATATATATATGTAATCCTTTTTCTCTAACCAACAAGATTTTCAAAAACAGATATCACAAATACTACTAAATATTCTCCACCACCACTAATCAATGCAACTAATACTCGTAAAACATATATTGCCTTACGCCTTACCATATATACCACAACTATCAGAAAATATTCAAACATTTTAAAAACATATGATATTCACACTCAATCATATACCTGTGTATTACTGTAGATAAGGTCTATATACGAGTCACGTGACTCCTGTAATTACTGCCTGTCTCCACTCGCAGCTACCCGTGGCCCTCACAGAACTGCCTGTAAGGAAAAGTGGTCTGTCTACACTATAAACAGACAGTATATATATATATATATATATATATATATATATATATATATATATATATATATATATATATATATATATATATATATATATATATATATATATATATATATATATATATATATATATATATACATATATATATATATATATATATATATATATATATATATATATATATATATATATATATATATATATATATATATATATATATTTTTATCTTCTAATTTCTTTGCTATCTTTATATATTTTTTTTGGAGGGTTTATCTTGGGATAGTAGCAATAAAACGACTGATTAGGTTACTTGACGTTTCGGTCCCTTTCTTGGGCCTTTTTCAAAAGAGTATTTTATTTTGTGACATATTTGACACAGGTAAATATGACAGTTTTAATTAATTTTTAAGGTTACTAGACTGTTCGATTAGTATCATAGGGAAGAACAGCCAAGAAACCCTACGAAGCTATTTTATATTTCATTATTATTCTAATTTTGGTTATGTTAATATTATGTAGATGTATATTTATAGTAAGTAGGTATGTATGTACGTATATAAGTTTATATATAGAGAGAATGTTTTTTGTTAATTTATTTAATACTTTTATATTAACAGATTGTAGATTGTAGAAAGATGTTCTGTATCTTTCTTGTTATTACATGCATTAGGATTTTTTTGAATATAAATTGATTCCATTATTAGGCGTGTTTTATAATTTTGTTTTTTATTAATAACTTTAGTATTTTCGTAGTTAAATTGATGACCTGTTTCATTAGAATGTTTTTTTAGAGCTGTAATATTAGCTGAATATTTGTGACCTTTTAAACGTTCTTCAAGGAGTTGCATTGACCAATGTAGACTTCATCACATTGTTTACATGGAATTTCATATATACAGTGTGTAGTTTTTTCAAGTGGATTTTTATCTTTTAATGGTGTGTAAAGGAATTTTAAGTTGTTTGTAGTTTTGTGTGCTGTGTGAAAATCATATGTTTTTAAAATGTTTGAAATATTTTCTGATAGTTGTGGTATATATGGTAAGGCAATATATGTTTTACGAGTATTAGTTGTATTGATTAGTGGTGGTGGAGAATTGTAGTATTTGTGAATTCGGTTTTTGAAAATTTTGTTGATTAGAGAAAAAGGATAGTTATTATTTATTAAAAAGTTTTTTGCTTTTTCTATGCATTCTTTTCTAAAAATGGCAGACGTTAGTTTTATTGATCTGTCTGCAATACCAATTATTACAGTTTTTTTATGGTTGTAAGGGTTTTTTGAGTAGAAATTGGTATATCTACCAGACCATGTTGTTTTTGAATTCCATTTTGTTAATATTTCAGTTTTATTATTTATAAGAGTTAAGTCTAAGAAATTTATTGTATTTTCTGATTCGTTTTCAATTGTAAATTGTATTTTTGGATGGTAACTATTAAATTTATTTAGGATATAATTTTTATGTTCAGTTGGAAATGCAGTTATGCAATCATCAACATAACGTTTGAAAAATGGTATTTTATAGTTTAATGTTGGAATTATGGTTTTCTCTAAATCTTCTAGTACTAATTCTGCGATTGTACTGGATATTGGTGAACCCATTGCACAGCCATATGTTTGTTTGTAATATGTATTATTGCATTGAAAAAATGTGCAATTTAATGTGAGTTCTAAGGCATATAAGAACTCTTCTATTGGTAAAGAAGTATAATTTTTTATTTCGTTCCAACGTTTATTTGTTATATTTTTTGCCAGGTCTATTGGTATATTGGTATATAGTGAAATTATATCTAAAGAGAAAAGTTTTTCTTGGTTATTCAATTTTATTGTATCGATAAATGTTTTGAATGTCCAAGAGTCCTTTATATAATGGTTTGTTTTCCTAACAACGTTGTTTAGAATATTTGATAAAAATTTTGCTAAATTATAAAATGGACTTTGAACATATGAGACAATAGGTCTTAATGGGATATTTGGTTTATGTAGTTTTGGTAGACCATAAAATTTAGGGGGAAGAGAATTATTAATTTTTAAAGTATTAGCTATATCTTTTGTGATATATTTTTTAGTTTCCCATTTTTTTATTAAATTATTATTTTCAGTTTGATATTTTTTTGTTGGGTTATTTCTCAAACGTTGATATGTTGTATTATCATTTAGCATATGATTAATTTTTTCTTTGTAATCACTTGTGTTCATGATTACAGTTTTGTTTGATTTATCTGGTTTTAGAATAGTAATTTGAGGGTTAATTTTTAAAAATTGTTGAGTATCCTTTATTTGTTTTTCTAATTTTTTTGTTGATTCATTTTTATTATTTGATTTATTTTTAAAATTATATACTACACTATTAATTTTGGATCTAATTTCATTTTTTATAATATTTGGTTTAGTTTCTATTATATTTTCAATATTTGCTATTATATTTGGAATTGGTAAGTTATTTTTGTTGGTATTTATGCAAAAGTTTGGACCTAGACTTAATATTTCATTAATGTTATTTGGGATTATTGTATTTGAAATATTTTCAACCCAATTTTCAAGGTTATGATTTTGTTCATTATTATTATTGTAATTTTGTTTTTGTTCCATTTTATAAATTTTTGTTTGTTGTTTCTTTTTATAATTTAGAAACTGTTTTTCCATTTTTTTATGAAATTGATTTAAAAATTTATTAATTAAATTTTGAGGAGTAACTGAAACCAATATTTGATAGATATTGTTTAGTTTCAGATTTAATGAATTCAAATATTTGGTGCAATCTGTTAATAATAGATTTATTAAAGAATAATTAAATTTACTTACTTTGTAATTGAATTTCTGCTCTATATATCTACTTTGAAATGTGATATGTTTAAGGTTGAATCTCATAAACTGAGGTGTTAATTGTTTGTGTTTACACTTTAACAAGAAAATTCTTCTGTTCTTCATCGAATTTAACTTGGCATGAGTTTTCATATAAATTTTCAAGGTTTCGCATGTTTCTGCATTGTAGGTGTCTCGAATTTGTTTGTATTTGATGTAGGATTCCATATCTCACCCAGGAATATATTTTTATCTTCTAATTTCTTTGCTATCTTTATATATTTTTTTTGGAGGGTTTATCTTGGGATAGTAGCAATATATATATATATAAATATATATATATATATTTATATATATATATATATATATATATATATATATATATATATATATATATATATATATATATCCACTATACTACATATTAAATGGAAAAGTTTATTTAATAAATAAGTACATATTCACGTACAAAAACACAAATTATAAGTACTTAAGTATATGAATATCTGAAAATATGTGTACCCATATTTTGACAGTAAACTAATTATTTAAATATATTCGCAACTGGAAAAGTATGCTAAGCCACTCCATCTAAATATGAGGTATATGAAGTTCCATTATGTTCATTGGCAGTACCATAACTATAACTGTAAGGATCTAAATTGAGACTTGATGTATCCCTTTTAGGCCACGCTTGACTTTTATAACTATTACATGCTATTAAACTGTTCATACCAACTGGACGACTTCGTTCGATAGATATCCCATTACCAACGGACCTAATACTAAAAAAAAAAGATTAACTTTAACATAATTTTATTATTTCATAACAGTATTTTATTATTTCATATCTTGAATTGCACCTTAAAAATTATAAATCCACACAAAGTACTATTAAATTTAGGTTTGGATTTTTGAAAACAGAATTTATCCACTTTTTTTAAGTCTTTTCACTATAACTCAAAAACTATGCATTTTTAGTTGATACGTATAATACCATTTTTTGTAGAGAATCAAATTTCCTATCGAAATGGTCCTTTTTCAAAATACTTATTTTCATCAAGAGAAAAATAAAATAAATAAATATATAAAAAATTTAAAAAAAATATTTTCTTACCTTTTGACCACTTTTTACCTTTATATCATGTTATTTTTAATTTTTATACCCAAGAATTATTTTTATTCAATACAAAAATAGTTTCGATTTATCAATGGTAATGATAAAGGTATAATTTGTTCAAAATTTTAATATTCATATGATTTTAGATATAAAAAACCTAGTACAACTAATGTTAGTACTATTGTACTAATTGGAGCTGTTTCAAATATTCGTTTTTTGATACTTACATATTTCTCACTTGTTTATTATTTGTCAGTTGGTATGTACATATTATTTATTAATTGACATTATGTAATTTTTAAATATGTATGCACAATGCACATAAACAAATAATAAACAAGTAATAGATATGTAATTTTCAAAAAAAAAATCTTTGAAACAGCTATAATCAGTCAGGTGACCTAACGGGCTATGGAAATATAAACTCTCTGTTCCAATCCACTTGTTGAGGAAATGTTGAAATTGTTGAGGAAATGTGAGGAAATGTTGTAAATATTTTAAAATATCTGGACACAATATTTTCTCACAAGTGGATTGGAAGAGGCAGTTTATTTCCATGGCTTGCTAGGTCACCTGACCTTACCTGTCTGGATTTATCTTTGGGGTAGGGTGAAAGATTTAGTGTCAAGAACAACCAATGACAAGGAGAGATATGGTTTTTAAAATACAAAATGCAATCCACAGTATATCATCTGCGGAAGTGGATTCTGCCGTGCAAATAACACGTGACAGACTTAAGTATTGTATAGAGAATCATCATTCTCTACTTGTCATATTTAAACTTGTCATATTGCTTGCCATCGCAAGCAGTTTGAATATCTGGGTATTCATTAGAAATGGTTGATGAACAAATCTTGAGTAGGTTCATTGGGCCAGTTGAAAACAAATCTTAAATGTTTTTTATCAATTGAAAAATAATGTTTCTATCTTTATTTTTACTTATTTTCACCATTTCTAATCGGTATAAATTCTTTAATAGTTTTTTAATGTAGAAATATATTTAATATATATATATATATATATATATATATATATATATATATATATATATATATATATATATATATATATATATATATATATTTATATATTTATATATATATATATATATATATAAATATATATAGGTAATTTTTAATTTCTGGTTAGATAGATTAGATTTTTTTCAATTTCTGGTCTGGTTTCATTCAATTTCTTGAAATTTTTATTCTTTGTATATGGCTATGTGAGAATAAACATATGTTTCCATTTGAAGTTTCGGAGAAAAAATGGAAAGTTTGTTTGTATAACAGCGTCACCTAGCTTCCGCGGCAATAATAAATTGCTCTAAACTACTAAAAAATTGCTCTTTCCAATTTCGTGTGATTCTGTTAAGCCAAAACCAATCGCCATATTTCATTGCAAATGTTTACCTTCCCCCCACCACTTGATTTTCATAGCTGTGGAAAACGTTTTAAGAACAAAGTTATTCAAAATTTTACGAACATTACCAAGAACATATTTTCAGTAGGTACCTATATACCCTATACCTTATCATAGCAAATTAAGATATATTAGATGTAATTAGATTAAAGAGATATTTCATTTTCGAATTTAACTTTACTGTAACGCCCTCTAGAGGTCATCTTACAAACTTAATAAATGAATATAATTTCTAGCGATTTCTCTCCCCGCACTTTTGTTATAGATTTTTCCTCAGCGTTCTATAGTTCCTGAGATATCCTCTGTTAATGAATCACTCGGTATAGTTCTCTGTACTTTAAGATTTCCGAGTGTCACAATTTGTTTTCAGTATACAGTCGGCAAACATCAAAAGTTTTTTATAGTTGTTTGTTTATCCTTTACTCTTTGCCGCCAGCCGCCTGAATTGTGACACTCGGTAAACTAAAACTCCAGTCCACTATACATGAAAATAAGTTTGAGGTCTGAATATTTTCTGCTCTAAAATACTAGGAACCCGCCTGTTTATGCTTTGCTTATTCTAGTGCTATTATAAGTACATATATTATTATGTTTAAATCATATATTTATTTACATTTAATAACGTTTAATAATAGTTTACCTTTTTGTACTCTCTGTGGTGCTATTCTGTGTTGACCTTTTATAATCATTGTCGCCATCACCATTGGTAAATTTTTCCTCTTCTATTTCATTATAATATGTAGAATGTGTTTTTGTAAAGCAAATAAATAGTGTAACAGAAAATCCAACGAACAGATGAATGACAATTATAAACAGAGACGAATTTCTGAAACCTATGTTATCATAAAGTATACCACTGATTGAAGGCCCTATAAATGCTCCTAAAGCAAATGTACTAGTCCAGAGTCCAGAAATCAGGCCAAAGGTTTCTAAATTGTTTGGAAAACCATGTGCACTAAAAATCAAAATTACAAAATACAATTATTCGTGTGTTAAAGTAAACAACATATACTTAATAAAGGATACAATCAAAATAAATTAATACCATCTTCAGTTATAAAAATTATAAATACCCACACTAAATAATGCAGATATTAAAATCAACTATGCCACATTGCGGTAATTAGTCCAGTAATTCTAGTAACACTACTGAAATATTTAGCGAAGTAACAATAGATTGCACATTTTCGAATTTATCATCATTGTGATACATAATTTCTTGAATCCTAACGTAATCATTTTTATTGTGTTATCTACTTTCTTTTGTTGGTTAACGTTGGAATAGGATACGTTGCCATGAACGACGTCAACATCCAGTGAGAGAACAACGTCAAGTACCTTGGCGTGACCCTGGATCAAGCTCTGACATGGAAGGACCATATAGATGCCACAACGAAAAAGGCAAAGGTCACCCGAGCCCTTCCACCAAGACCGTCTTACGCCCCCAGCGTACCTACGCATCCACCGCATGGGGATAAGCAGCGAAAACGCACCTCAAGATGATCCAAGCAGTAGAAAACATAGCGCTTCGTACCGCAGTAGGTGCCCCTTGGTATGTGGCCAACGAGGTCATCCGAAGGGATCTGAAGTACAAGACGGCTACGTAGATATAATCGACTACCACTCCAAGAAGCTCTACGTCATCGCAGAGGACCACGGAAATCCGATGATCCGGCTGAGCATCCTGAGGAAGCCGGACCTCACAAGCGGCCAAAGCCCAAGATCCTGAACAACGGGTAAGTATACTATAATTACGATCTTATGTTTCAGGACGACTGATGCGAGAAGAAGCAGACGACACAGAAGAAAAGAACAGGACAAAAGAAAACGGATCGAGAAGACACTAAAACAGCCCCATCCAGTGGACGGCGAGGCAGACTACCTTGCCAAATCACACACCCTTACCTTACCTGACGGAGCCAGCGAGCTGATAGCTGATCTTCTAGCGAGCTCCGTCATCCTGTACCAATCTGAATGCCGCCCAGCCGGGCCCTAGCAAGCCCGGCGAGAGGCAGGAAGGATCCCTCAAACACCCGACACGACACCCCAGGGGGTAAAACACACGGTCGAAGAAAGTCAAGAGCGCCAGAAGCAAAGCTCTGCCGGTGGAGCCCATCAGCCAGGACCGGGGGAGGCTGCGTAACTTCACGTGACACTGATCACATTTGTGGGGAGAGTTACGTGAAACGCGCGGCCTACACCTTACGAGGCGGTCTCGGCATACATAGATATTAGGGGTAAAGAGGGTTTTGATATTCATATAATTTGGATGCTTTCATTATGAATTAGAATATATGAGGTACGATTACCAAAGTTTACATAATAAAATAACAGTTGTGTCACGGGCGGTAGAATTGTTTGTAGTTCCTTTGAAGTACGCAGGTCTAAGCGATGCCGACTCATAATTCATACCGCGGACAGTTGTGACAGGTGCAGACAGGTGTAACCTTCGGTTTCAATGCCAGGGTTTAGGTAGACTTTAGGTAGAAGATATCGAAAAAGTGACAAAGTAAATGTTATAGGGCATAAAATAAGCTTTCCATTTATATATTTACTTTCCCTGTACTACTGATAGAATCGGAGATACGGCCGCTTATTATAGCGCGTAATTCGAACTCACAAGACTAAAGCGACGACTTTAGTTTTGCGAGTCTGCTGCCATTCAACATTTACTTCGGTAACTTTTTCGATCTTCTACCTAAAGGCGTCCGCGTCGTATACAAGGTTTTTAGGATTCCTGTGTCATCGGAAGTTAAGATATCGCAAGGGGATATATGTTAGGGGCTAAGAACGCTTCTCCAGGATTCCAGGACATCCCTCGAATTCAAGGAAGCCGACACGGGGGTGTTGGGTAATTTTTATATGTTGTTCAGCACATCAAGTAGAATACATATGCAAATTTCCAGCTTTACAATAATTACTTCCGGGTTAAAACAAAACTACTGGGCTGATACCCGCCAATGCCTTTTTTGATCATGAAGCCGGCATAGGACAGCTTAGGACTTTTGGTATGTCAGTACACTAAATAGAATATTTGAATAGAAACATTGCATTTCAAACAGCGCCACACCTAGGTAGCTTCCGCGGCAACAATTAAATTGGCACATTATATTCTTGCAATAATAAAGTAAAAACTGTTCTTCATTGCCTTGACTAGAATTTCCTCTAATACCCAGTCTAATTTAGTGTTTTGAACTGTAGGCCTGTTTTTGTCCAAATTATGTTACCCGACGCATAACAGTTTCCAGAATATGCTTTCACCTTATAATACACACCCCACAAAAATTATCGCATCACCGAAAATGTTGCATAA